>JAVQJW010356748.1:0-10478 GCA_036025195.1 Hypseleotris klunzingeri
ATACTTTGAAAAGATTTTAAGGATTTTAGAAGCATTTTTTTTTATTTCTCAGTAAGTTAAAATGCACAGTCATTTGTGTCCCACTTTTTGGATTTAGAAATCTGGTCACCCTAATCTAAGCAACTATTCATAATGTCTGTGAGTGTATAACCGTAAATGACAGTTATATCTCGACTTTACCATGTCACCAGTGAAAAATGAATGAATGTTTGTGTGCAGTGACGGGGCCCATGTCAGAGCAACAGATCGCCTTCATCTGCAGAGAGATGCTTCAGGTGCACATTTAATCACACTGTTACCGCCCTGTGTAAAATCTCATATAGTACTTAACGCCAGGCCCATTAACTTCATAAAGTCAAGCACATATGGTATCTTTGCTTCTCTCAGCTGAAATCCTGCTACTGCTTTGTTTGAATTTTAAGCTACAGTATTAAACGCAGTACTGGAAGTGGTAGGGTCCCCAAAGTGTTTTACAACTGAGCCCATAATTCATTCACTTACAGTCACATGAGTGGTTGCCTCAGCTGTCCCTGGGCAGACTGACAGATATGTAGCCACAACACATCAATCACACACACCAAAACAACATATATACAACAATGTTTTTTTCTCAAGGACAAACACAAAACATAACTGAGTGCATTTCTTGGCATTTTGGCCTTGTAGCAGTCTTTGGTGACATATATGTGAACCTCATCTGTCATCTGATACTGTATGTTAAAATGCATCTAAAAATGTGTATAATGTGTTCTGTGTGCTCAGGGTCTGGACTACCTCCATGCACAGAAGAAGATGCACAGAGACATAAAGGTGATTATTATATGCCTAAATATTTCAAAATGATCTTATTTATTTAGTATAATAAATAAGATGTTATTATGTTTTATGCTTGAATAATTTTATGTTTAAATATATTTTTTTAATAATTATGTTTAAATTTGTTTTTTTTGATGTAGGGAGCCAACGTCCTTCTGAATGACATGGGTGAGGTGAAACTAGGTAAGTACCATCTCCTGAGAGCTGCTAATACAGTACCATGCTAAATTGAAAGAGGAGGAGGTGCACGAACTAGAATACAATTATCTAGTTATTTTTCACCACTGACATTTCAAACCATTTAAAATTCTTTATTGACCATAATAGTAAATGGAGTAACACATGTAAAATATCCACACAAATGGTAATAATACATTATAAAGTACTTGCAGTTATTAAAAATACACTTTCTACAGCAGAACTGACTGGTTGTGTTCTTGTGCAGCTGACTTTGGGATCTCGGCTCAAATCACTGCCACTCTGGCCCGCCGCATGTCTTTCATTGGGACTCCTTACTGGTGAGTCCACTCCTTGCCCATGTAGACAGTGCTTACTAACAGAGTAAATGTAAAATGTGGCGGTGTGATAATGTGTATCAGGATGGCTCCAGAAGTGGCTGCTGTGGAGATTAAGGGAGGCTACAATGAGCTGTGTGACATCTGGTCTGTGGGCATCACAGCCATCGAGCTGGCCGAGCTGCAGCCTCCACTTTTCGAACTGCACCCTCTTAGGTACCAACCCTCTTTATCTATACAGACACCTTCTCAGATGATCCCTGCTGTCTATTCCATATTTTAATACCTGCCTGTCTCTCCTGTTTTAACTATGTGACTTTGTGTTCTGCAGAGTTCTTTTCCTAATGTCAAAGAGTGGATACCAACCTCCAAAACTCAAGGACAAATCTAAGTGGTAAGTCAAACACACCTGACTTCCCAAAAGTAATAACAAATAATAATCAATTAATTTTTCAATGAAGCCTTTGAATCTCACTGTTGTGTGCACCAGACTGTGGAGGTGTTAGACTGAAGGCAGTGCATTGTGGGTAAAGTTTATGAATGTGTAGGCATTACCTGTTTTTTTGTGCGCAGGTCTTCATCTTTCTATAACTTTGTAAAGGCCTTGTTGGTGAAAAAACCCAGCAAGAGACCCAGCGCCTCCAAGATGTTAACGGTGGGTACTGCACACACTCTCCAGTCATTTGTGTGAAAAAAAATGAGTGTACATTTTAGTAGTGAACATGATTATTATGGCGTGATAGTGATACATTGCTGGTGTTTAGACAATAAAGTTGCTGAAAATAGCCAATAGACTCTGGAGGACATTTATACCCATGTTAAATAAATTAAGCTTGTTTCTTATACTTGTAAACCTCTTTTGACTTGGTCTCGTCCAGAACCAGTTTGTGACACAGCCAGGTCTGAACCAGGAGCTGACCCTGGAGCTGCTGGAGAAATATTTGAATCCAGAGAAACTCAAAAACTGCCCGGCGACAGATGATGATGAAATGGAGGTACAGGATATACATACTTGTGTATACTAAACCATAACTGATCCATGTGTATGTATTTCTATATATATTTGATTGCTTTTTGGTTGATTTGATAAGACAAAAATGTAACATCACACTTAATAATTCAAAATCTTTTATCAAGTTAATCTTTTTTATTCTATTCAGATCAGCCATCCTTCTTTAGGCTGAATGTATTCTGACATGTTTTCTGGTCTTAGGTGACCCCTGGGCCTTTAAAGAGGATCCAGTCAATTCACAAACACAGCCAAGCAGAGCGCACCAACTCAGATTCTCGCAGTAAGTGCACACGTGACTGTGGTTCTCACCTGACTCCCAAACCGTAACTCACCCTGTATGTCTATCTTCCTCAGTCGAACGCATCTACACTCAGAGGCCGTCCAAAAAGGAGTCAGGCAGTGTCACGGTAAGACCTCAGTATAAGCCCTTCTGTACAGCTGTAGGGTAATAATACAGTCAAATGCGTATATGTGTTGTTATACAGTGGGGATCAAAAGTTTGGGCACCCCAGGTAGAAAATTTGTAGTAATGAGCATAAAGAAGCCAAGGAAAGATAGAACAATCTCCAAAAGGCATCAAATTACAGATGAGACATTCTTATTATGTGTCAAAAAAAAGTTAGATTTTATTTCCATTATTTACACTTTCAAAATAACAGAAAACAACAATAATGGTGTCTGCAAAAGTTTGGGCACTTTGCAGAGTTTATAGCATGCATCGCCCCCTTTGACATTTTCAACGTCTTATGCAGCAGAACATCCGTTTTCAGCCTTGTAATTTGATGTCTTTTGGAGATTTTTCCATCTTTCCTTGGCTTCTTTAAGCACATTAATACATATTTTTACCTGGGGTGCCCAGACTTTTGATCGCCACTGTATTGTTGTCAGTTAGTGTTGATGAGTGTGCTCTCTCTACAGTTAAGGCCTTCACTTGGGTCCAGCAGCAGTAACAGTCCTGTCAGGTAAACAGAACCCTCACTACATCATAATAAATCAGACATAGCCTCTAAATCTCCTTCTCTTTATTATCATTAGGACTCCGGACACAGACTCAGACGATGACTACGACGATGTTGATGTGTACGAACTATACCACTTTTTACTCCATGGTGTTTTCTGTTGATGGCACATAAAAACAATATGTACAGTATAGAACTACTTTATTGCATACTAATCTTAACTGTCTGTCTCATAGGCCTACATTACAGCTCCCCAGACCACCACACAACAGTGATGTCCACATGTCCTCCCATTATAACAGCAGCAGACCCCAGCCCACAGACTATGAACTCAGCCTCAGCCCTCCGACTCCCCAGATAGGACCCCCACTTCCTCCAAAGGTTAGGGCATTATTTGTGTGTTCAGTTGAAATGTATTCCGCCGTTTGGGACTGCGTTTCCCAGCATTCACCTGTCCTCTCTGGGTGAACAGACCAAAACCTTCAGCAGCTCAGAGGACAGCCTGATTGAGGAGCAGCACAGCCGAAGACCTGCCAGTGCTCCCTTCCCGGTCACGAGGGGCTCCAGTCGGTCACGGGCTGGGCCGGTTCCCCTGCCGCGCTCCTTTAAGAAATCAGGTTTGAACCAGCTTTTTTGTGTCTTCTAATGTGTACATGCCTACACATAATGTTATATTGTATGATAATCAATAAACATTATTACAGTATACACTATTATTAGGCATTTTCATTTTTAATTTAGACCTTGACTAAAGTGGTACTCAGTGTGGTCTTCTGCCGATATAGGCCATCTATTTCATGTTGTTTGTTATTTGGGCAATTGTTGCCTATCTGCCATCTTAATTCAGTCTGTAACCCATAGAATTAGCAAGGTCAAGGATTTCCATTTACTGGCTATTGTATTTTCTTTCTTTCTTTTTCAAAACAAATGCTTGCCTAGATACTTGTTGAAAAATGTATAGAGGTCTGCTTGGATTCTACTCCAGTTTTATGGTGTTTTTGTTGACAAAGAAATTGCAAATACTACACTGCCCTCTAGTGTGGACCCATACAACATGTAATGAGAGTGCTGAATGAATGAAAGTTCCTCTATAGTTTGTGCCCTTGTATCACAGAACCAGCCCCACGGGACACCTCCACAGAAGACCTCCAGCCTCCAGAACTGCCTCCAAAAGGGCGCCGGCGACAGCACACAGCCAAGGTATCAACATTAACTGCTTACTGGACTATGTCGGAAATGCATCCAATCAAAAATCTACTAAAGTATTTAAAAAATATAATGATAATGCAAACTATTGAAACTTGATGTTGCACATGTGATGTGAAAAATGGAAAGCTGAAAAACAGAAAACACAGATTAATGCTGAGACTTGTCTGCAGGACAGTCCAGAGTGTATGAGCCCCGTCATGAAGAAACCACAGGTGAGTTACTGCAGTACTGTCTCTTATCTTGTTTGTACATTTATTTAAAAAAATAGTCCAACCTATATTATTTAGAGACAGTCAGCACAGATCTTACATCTGAGCACAGTTTCATATTTGTCCCATTCTCTCCCAGGTCCACTTTAAGAGGGTTTTCAAAGGATGTCCTCTTAAGATCCACTGCTCGACCATGTGGGAAAATCCAGCTACAAAAGGTACAGCTCCTCTCCCTGGCTGTCCTGTCTTCACATGGTTCTCTTTATGACTTTTGTGTGTTTTTCTTCAGACATGCACCTTATTCTGGGGGCAGAGGAGGGCATCTACACCCTGAACCTGAACAGCCCCGCTGAGGCCACCCTGGAGCTGGTAACATGGCTATCTAAAGTTCTACTTCTAATCTAAATAAACTAGCAACATTTTGTCATGTAACACCATAATTAGAGCATTGTGATCATTGAACATTGCTGTGTGTTGATGAGGCCCTTCTGAAAAACACATTCCTCAAAACCTTCTTGTGGTTTGGTCTCTTTCAGTTGTATCCTGGTAAATGCTCCTGGGTCTACTATATCAATAACGTTCTCATGTCTATTTCAGGTTGGTTTACTGTATAATACATATTGTTTAGGTAGTGGGCATCCGTCCATGTCTGACAGCTAGATAATGATTTTGATCCCAAGGATTTTAATAAGCGGGTATTTTTCAGGCAAGTCATCCCAGCTTCACTCACATTCACTCAAAGAGCTGTATGAGCAGGCACGCAGAGACCAGCGAATACCCACTCCCAGACTCCTGCCCAGGTAGTAGCCCCCCTCTGTCTACATTTCATGTTCCCCTTCTGTGTGCTAAACATGTCCTGCCTCTGTCTCCTCAGGAAGTTTGCAGTGACAAGTAAAATCCCCGACACCAAAGGATGCAGGATGTGCTCTGCTGGTAAGAGTTTATGGTTTATTGAAGTTTAATTTAACATACAGTTGAAGGTAGGAGAATTTACTGTGTCTTGCTGTCTCTGAAAACAAACAAAATATTTTTAAGCCTTAGGTTATATTCCATATGTACATATTATAATGTACATTTTAGTTTTTAGCATTTTTCTTCAGAGTCTGCATTAGTGTTAGTAAGGACCACTCTGCAAATAGGCCCACCACAATGTAAGACACAAATCTGTAAGACACAGAATATGTGTGTATGTTTTGCAGCAGGGACCATGCAGAGAGGCTGTGTGTTTCTGTGCTGTGCTCTGGACACCAGCGTTGTGCTACTGCAGTGGTATGAGCCTATGCACAAGTTTATGCTCATTAAGGTATGTAAACTGTATTACATTATTACAATCTCTATGTTATTCAATAAACACTTTATATTGTATGAGCAATAATTGAATAGCAGATTCTGTATAAAAGTGTACCTAAGATACGTAACGTGTATCAAATGTATTGATTACCTGCTGTAACCTCCAGACATTTGACTTCCCCGTGCCCACTCCTTTGCGTGTCTTTGAGATGGTGGTGGTCCCTCAACAGGAGTACCCTCTGGTGTGCATTGGGGTATCCCGGGGGTCAACCCCACTTCTGCCCGTCTCTGTACAGTACATTAACCTAAACTCCAACACTTCCTGGTTCACCAACACAGGCCTTGGTACGTGCACACACACCCTACAGTCACACAGTCCTCAGCATTAACACATACAGCATTAACAGTAACAGGTGTGTTTTCAACAGAGAAGCCCTGTCCTGAGGTGGTCCAGGTCAACCAATTAGACAACAGCACACTCCTCGTTCTCATGGAGAGTGAGTCCAGTGTCCTTTATTCACATTACTGTAAAAGTCACTAAATAAAAACTCCAAATCATAGCCACCTGTAATAGACCATGACCTGCAAATGTTGTGAAAGGTGATAATGAGATCTTGTGTGTAACTGTCATATCACTCCTCAGAGTCAGTGCATGTGGTTGGCCTGGAGGGGGAGATGAAGAGCAACAGGAGTCTGCCCCATCACACCAACTTCTCACAAGAAGTGGAGTCTGTTGGTGAGAACACACAGTACATTGTCAATACGATTGTAGTTTGCTGACTGTGATCTGATCTTGAGCTCATTGTGTACAGTGTATTTTGATGAGTCGCTGCTGGCCGTGTGGCGTCATGGCTGGACGAGGAGAGGACCCAACTTCAGTGAGAAGCTCGAGGAGGTCACTGACCACAAGAAGGCCCACCGCCTGCTACGCTCAGACAGGTACTGCACGCCTCTCAGTATAGTCAGCTTAGTTATACTAGTTCAATGCACTGGGGTATCACTTCTATAACTACAAGTTTGTGGAAATTAGCAGTTTATATAATCACTTTCCGTTGCAGTCTTCCTTTATCAGAGTACATAGTAGATTATTCAAAGCTACAATAAGGGTCAGGGTTTCTTACATAAGGGAACAAATAGTTGGTTAATTCAGGTGACCTCGGGTCATATTGAAGCCGTTTCTGACTCACTCACTGTCCACACAGGATGGTGGTGTTAGAGACCCGGTACACAGAGGACCATTCAGGCCTGTCCAACCTTTACCTCCTGGAGACAGCCGGCAGCTATGTGATGCTGCCGTGACCACTGTGAGCTCATGGGATTTCCTCATGTTCTGATGAAGAAACACACACTGGACAGTTGGACCAAAACAGCAGATACACAGTGTGATCAAAACAATGCTCTGCTCATTTGTGGATGATTATTTAAAGACATTTTTTACAAGAGGCACATAAAGAATGGACTCAATATGTGGCTGCTGATGGTAAGGAGACCACAACATGTTCATGTTGTTTGTGTTTTATCAAACAAGTCTTTGTAGGTAGGCTATAATAAAAAATATTAAAAGTGTCAAATTATGGAAATTATTTTGGTAAGTCCACACATCTCTGCTCTTAGGACCAGGTCATATAATCAAAATGAGTGTGCAATAGTGTGCTTTTTGAGATGAAACATAGTGTTAATATACATTTTGTTGTTCTATCATTCTTGTTTTTACTGTAGAGTTGTAGTTTTTTTGTTTGTCCAAGAATCACGGCAGAAGTTTTTTACCAGTGTCCCTGGTGCCCTGCCCACATTGTGTGTGGCTTATGGGTAGCTTACTAAAAACTGTGTCATCCACTGTTCAGGGTATGGGGCGCCATTTGTAAAATTGTCACATTCACATTTTTAAATATTTAGATGTAAATTAAATATTTAAAGTGATATTAAATATTTAACATATAAGCTAAATATTTTATATTTAATATTAAATATTAATATATTTATTTAAATATTTATATATATATTTAGATTTGTCCTAAACTAAATATATATAAGATATATACGAAATATATAAGACAAACTTTTTTGTTTTATGCTAAATGTGGGAAAATTTTGATTAATTTTATGCTGTGACAATTTTACAAACGGCGTGACGCGTCCCATATCAGGACAGGCTTACTGATGACAGCTATCGGCTACTACAGTAGAAGTGGGGTTAGAATAGGGGTCGATAGGTCGGATGCGCGAGACTTCACAGGCAGAGCGCGGGAGGGCAGGAGGACGCAGCATCACGCACTCTAGATCCGCATTACGCAAACTGACTCCGCTGGCTGCGCGGAGGATGAGACGGCCGAGAGGATGCTGACTCTGGCTCACCCAGGCTTCCGACCGGGATTTGTTAGCTGGCGACGGCTGCAGGAAGATGTACTGGGGCAGAGAGGCTGTGGTCGTCGGCTTAGCTGAGCGAGCTGCTGCTGCTGCTCTCCTTTGCTTCACCCGTTTCTTTTTCAGTGATTGTTTCCAGGTCAAAATCTCGGTTTCCTGTGCGGCTTGTTTGTAGCTGCTAAAAATGGCCGGAGATGGCGGTGCACTGAAGGATATCAATGAGATTAAATCGCAGTTCCGCACTAGAGAGGGTTTCTACAAGCTGCTCACCCTCTCAGATTCTCAGCAGCGAGGAGGCCTGCCTCGGGGGCCGTCCGCCGGAACGACGCTGGGGCCGGTCGCGGGGGGCGGAGGGGTCGGGCTGCTGCAGGGGCCGGGGGCCCCCGCGTCCTCCTCCAACGCCGCGGCCAGCTCGTCTCCGGCGGGGTTCCTGCCTCCAGTCAGAGTCTCCATGGTTAAGCTCCAGCCCGAGGATCCCGGCGAGGAGTCCGAGCGGGTGTGCTTCAACATCGGCCGTGAGCTGTACTTTTACACGTACACTAACATCAAGAAGGTGAGCCCCCGCCTCAACACACGCTGCTAGTCCCGTTAGCCTAGCATGCTAGCTCACTCCTAACCTGATGCCTGAATCTATTTATTATCACTTTATTATAACAGATACATAAATGACATGAACGGTCTCGGTTGGATAGAAGCACGTAGCCTCCCGTCTCAGCATTAGAGCGGGAGAGGCTGCAGGATGAGTAAAGACGGGCAGTGGAGACAGCGGTCAGCTGGAGGGAGCGTAGCATCATCTTCCTCTGCTCCCTCCAGCCACACACGCTGCACTGTTATCATCCTCCTCTGAGTTTAGTCGTTACACTGAAGCTAATCAGCTCCTTTCTCCCCCTATCACACACAGTATCCATAAACATTTTAGTGACTCATACAACAATATGAAGTAGCAGCAGTAGTCTGATGTACAATGGTATGCTGTGATATCACATTTATATATAACTCAACTAATAACTTACAGCAGCTGTTTATTGTCTCACAAATATGCAGCACTAATACGTAATGAAAGCCTGTTGTAGAATATACAGACTGTGTAGCATATGCTGTCGTCTTCAGTTTGGTGTTTTTCTCCAGGCTGTGGACCTGAGCAAACCCATCGACAAACGGATCTACAAAGGCACACAGCCTACATGTCATGACTTCAACCAGTACTCAGCCACAGCGGAGAGTGTGGCTCTCATCGTGGGCTTCTCAGCGGGACAGGTGCAGTACCTCGACCCCATCAAGAAGGAGACCAGCAAACTTTTTAATGAGGAGGTACTGTACTATGTCTACTACTGAAACTAATTTATTTTGTTATGTATAGATGTATTACTTGCATACCTGCACAATTTATTACCTCTAGGTTTCTCAAACATTTGATTTTAAGGAGGTTGTTTATGGTGATTTTATTACCCATGTTCAGACAATGTTAACAATCACAGATTGAGTCCTGGGCCCTGTTGCACAAAAGTAGGATTCCCAGATCCAGGATAAGTGACTAAGCTGGGTTTGACGCATCCACAACATGAGTATCCAGGCTTAATTGGTTGTGCAAAGTCCAAGCCAGGCTGAGCAGCCATGGATTCATCAAACTAGCTGAAAGAAAGTGAGTGCATGTGGCCTCCACATATAGACCCGTCCACTGATCACAGATTCACAAATTCTTTTTCTTCTCCTTGTGGACTCTTTTAGTGGTTGACAAGTATTTAACATGCATTATCACCACCTACAGTTTTTTTCTTCCTCTATTACTGTTCATATGTACAGTGTCCAACATGTGCTCCCCACCAGAGGAGTGGAGAGTATAGTTTCATTCAAGTCAAAGTAGCCTAACCTTGCCCTGCAAGCTCGATTTTCGCGAGGTTTCCCAACCTGGCAATCCAACCTCACGGAAATCCATCTTGTACCGCTCCCATTCACTTCATCCGACAGAACACCGGACCAATCACGGGGGCTGCATTTGCCGTGAGTGGGCGGGCTTTAGCTTTGCCGACAACAACATACCTTTATTAAAGCATATTAGCAACATGCTAACGCTGAGAAATGTAATGTATTTTATTTATTTATT
>JAVQJW010357192.1:0-11258 GCA_036025195.1 Hypseleotris klunzingeri
AACAATAACTTTATGCAGAAACTCTTTTATTGTGACAATGTGAAACCAGGAGAATTAGGTGTTGTAATCATGAATAAGTCCCAGGTGAATTTGAGTTAACAAAAGTGCATGTGGTATTATGCAGATAGATAAAGGGGGTTTAGTGCATGCAAACAGTCAGCATTGTTTTGCAGACCACCCTCCCACTCCCACTCATTGTAATCAGCAAATAAATCACATGATCCTCTAAAACCTGAAACCCCCATTTTAATCCTCTGGTACTCCTCAAGACAGTAGTCTCTCAGAAAGTCAGTGTAGAGGTCCTTTGTTCAATGAGGTGAAATTTAGGTCATGCTCATCCAGCAGGCTGTCCTCTATTAGACCATTGGAGTGAAAAAGTCACAGTGCACCTGAGTGACTCATTATCATGGCACCAATAAAACAATAGATTTTACCATGACTGAACCATGACAAAATACACACACAGCATGGTAGATATAGAAGCAGGAGAATCTCCACTCTTTTGTTTCTTGTTGTTCATTTGTATTCAGCCTAGTGTCTCCATCTTGGTTGTTAAATGCAATCTGTCAAAAGAAAATAGTTAACGCTACTTAGGCAAGTGGCACTGGTGCCAAATATCCACTACAAGCAGTTGTCAAGCTCCACTATACTCGAAATGGAAATATGACAGTCCAATCAATACGTCTCTTTCATGGACCTTTTCACCCACGGCTCTTTTCCAAACTAGTTTTCAAGTCTGTCTGCCCTCTTTGGCTGAGGGCGTTTGTGTATCTGAAGTGAAGATATTGTCAGCACAGTCTAATTATCTTGTTCTCTCTATCCCAAGGCGACTAAGTTCAGGCAAACTCCAGGACCTAGGCATATCTGATGGGAGCAAGTTAACACTTGTACCAACAGTCGAAGCAGGATTAATGGTAAGACTAGCCTTACTGTGTTTACATTCACATAGTGTCTGTACATCATCGTTACATAAATGATAATCGTACATCTTTCTTTCCAGTCTCAAGCATCAAGACCCGAACAGTCCGTAATGCAGGCCTTGGAGAGCCTAACAGAAACTCAGGTATGAACTAAACAATGCAAAAAACTGTAGTGGGCCCTCTTGTGTGTATGTTTGCATATGGGTTTAGGGGACTTGTAGCCATGGTAAAGTGCAGTGCTAGATACAACAGGGATGAGATGAGCAGGCTACACAAGCCTCTTTACTTGTCTAATCTCAGCCTCTTAAACAAACCAAGCTACCCAAGCAGTGTGAGCTCTTAGGATATAATAAGCAGCAACACCCTCCTGTATCCTAGTAACATCTGTGAGAAGAGTATGTGCACACAACTGCAGGAAGCCTGCACAAGGAAGACTTATTTGTGAGCTGCTGAGAGGACCAGCACACAGCACTCAGATTTTACCTACCTTTATCTCTTTTATCTCTCCACATTTTTAACTGTTCTGTGCTGGCTACACACATTCAAATACACTACACACAAAAATGCACAAGTTTCCAGGAAGTGAAGCTTCACTCAGTCATAAACAAAGTGCTAGATCATGAGTTCACAGCCCTCACTCACTATTAGCATACAGTTACTGGAAGCTTCGCACGCACACTGAGAGATTGAGAATGTCACCTTATATTTACAGTGAAATGTTCTTTATGTTGGTAAAAATATGGTATGCATTTGAGTCATTGTGGCATAACTCACTAAAATGATCAATAGTGAGAATAAAGCACAAAACACTACTAGTCCTCCTCCCTGGTGCTGGGGTGAGAGCAGAGAGGCGATAAGGCTGGATGCACACAGACAACAGTGTGACGTAAGAAGCACTCTGCAGCTGACTGACTGACTCAGATCAACTTCCTTTGCAGCATTGGGTAACGCTGAGATGTACGTAACTAAACTAGAGTGACTGCTGACTGATGTCAAACACTACTAGATCATGAAATAAGATGTTCATCAAGAGTTTCAAGTCCTGCGGAAATTGCAATAATGACAATTCTCTACATTTGGTCAGAAGATGTAGGTTGTTCAGCACTAGGAGGAACAATTTGGCATAGTTTTAATTTTGGCAGATTTTTTGGTGGAAATCCTGGCTTTGTTGCGCGTGTGAGCTCAGCATGCAGCTCGTAGCACTGACAGCAGATGACGGTGAGTGTGTAGGTGTGTGTAAGTGGCGCTTGTCCTTGATTAGACTGTGTTTATGCTGTGAGTCTGAATGCATTTCAGTGTTGTGCTAGTGGGCTGGAAATGAGTCCTGCCCATCTTGTAGGATGCCTTTGCTGGACTGACATGACTGTCTGTTGAATTTAGTCAATGATAATTTAACTGTTCACCCGAAACATATTTCTCTCTGCTGTCTTCATTCTACATTTCCTTCTTGCCTCATGTACTACTCTTTAATTTGTTATGAGTCAGATGCTTGTCTTTCTCAGTAGAGCTTATCACACAATCATCTTTACTGCACTGTTAATCTTGTGGGGCTGTGATCACGAAGAACAGGCTAAAAGGTTAAAATAAAGGCATCAAGCTGCTTTAGTGTGTTTTTATCCACAGGAATTGATTCCTCTTTATAATTCATGAAGAGGAATGGAATGATATAGATTGCGGAGAGATTACAGAGTGGAGTAAGATTAGAAAATAGGAACACAAAAGCTTTCCCTCATTTCCTCTCTCCCCCTGAACACTGGGGCTATCAAAAATCAATCAATGCACTTAGCTCTTAAAAGTGTCTGACATGATAGTTGATATGCCCCATGCCCAAAAATAACCACAGGAAATGTGGGGTGAATGCTGGTCACCCTAGCCCTTGATAGACTGGGCATGCACCCTGCTACCCTATCCGTTCAGCTGTATTTTGGTCAGCTAGTATAATTTCTAGATGGACTTTAACCTAGAAAGTGTCTGTGGATTCATGGAAGAGGGGCTAAGCAGTTCATCTTCTCCTAAATCAGAATACAGGGAGGAGTGTGTAGATTGTAGCTAGCCAGGCAACCGGGCAGAACATGACAGCTTCCAGGGCTGTTTCTGATTTTTTTGTGGAGCAAGTTAGATACAAAAATGTTTTATGGAAATCGAGCCTTAGCAATTATCGAAATGGGATTTTTTTCTTCCTTCCCCTGTTCTTCTTTCTCCCCTCTCTTGTTTCTGCTTAACAGCTCTCCCTGGGCCCTATAATTTAAATGTGCTGCGGTTTGCAAGTCCAGCTAACCAGGCATAAGCCACATAACTACTTCTTCGGTCTGACCGTGATGGCTGGCTTCTTTAGCAAGGACAGTCCGCGCTGCTTCCTTAATTCCTTCTCTGGCATCTCACTATACTTTTCGCTTGACATCTAAGCTGCATTAAGCCAGTGCCTTCTGACAGCCCATCAAAATACAGTTGCCTTTGCTCCTCTGCTCATTCTGTCTACTAAAAGAAGCTGGTGTGCCTGGCTTCCACACAAAGCACACACACAACCAGAATTGAAAAGATATACTTAAGAGGATTTCTGGGAATGCAAGATCCATAGTAGTCAAATGAATGTGTACTCGCAAGACAATCACTACAATAAAGACAAATAGGTGCACAATTGTAGTGCATGTGTGGTGCTATAGTGACATCAGCGGTCCATCTATTGATTTGAGTATTTGACAGAAAGAGAAGGATTGTATGTCCCTCTTAGTACATGGGGACTATTTGCTCATTGACGCACATTGATGTTATCATAAAAGCCAGGCAAGCAAGGCAAGGAAGGCATCATCACCCTTACCCCCAGCTTCCCAATGCCCTTCCCCCATGTAGCCAACCTCTTTGTTCCTGTCTCGAAGCACCCAACCTGCCCGACAAAACCTTCTAAAAAGCACTACACAATGATTCAGGGTCACATGTCTAACTTTGGCTCCCCCCTCCCCGTCTCACAACCCTTTTCAGTTTGTATGGTATATAGGTTCCAGCTATAGTCAATTGACTGATGCTGCCCCGGTGCATACAGCTTTCAAAATCAGTGCCTGGCCCAGCTGGAGTAATGCTCAGCAGGGCCCTCCGCACATTGACAATTTTTTGCCTTGAACACTAACACAGTTTGGGAGTATGCATGCACGGGCTACGTGTTGCCATTCCCGATATTGTCCCAAAGGAATATGCTTGCTACATATCTGTTCTAGTTTTCCCTTTTCACATTTTTTCCTTGAAATGACCGACTTGGATGCAACACAGGTTTGTCAATGTGTCACGTTCTAGCGGTGAACAGATGCAAACAGCAAAAATGTTAGCAATATATGGGGAAGTCACAGCTGGCTAGGGCGCTTATAAGTGTTTCCCTTAGAGGCCAGTCAGAAAGGTGGAGGGGAAAAGAAGGAAAAATGAGAAGGTATAGAAGATGACTACTCAATACATTTTGCCAATACGTTTCTTCTTCCACTGCTGTGCTCTATATCAACCTTATCTGCATGTTAGTTAATCAGCAGCATTGACACGAGTGGAAATCATTCGAGAGTAATTGTATTGAGGAATTGGGAGTGCACGGAATTGAAAAATGGCTTAGAGTCAGTCTATTGGTCAATATAAGTGGATCCTCTCTATTTTTATAGCAGTCGCCTGTCCTCAGTCCTTCTACTCCTATTGAAATGAAGGCTTTTTATATGCATGTGGGCTTAGGAGAGGCTGTCTTTGCTCTTTTGAATGGTAATTTGCTTTTTGTTACATAAATGAAAGCTACAGAAATTAATTTATTGCCAAATGTGTAAATCAAATTGTGTATGGAATCAAAGACAATGCTGATCTAAAAAGGCCTATTCATCCCCCTCTTCACTCTTGTAAATCCTAGCCTTGAAAACAACATTAATAAGCAGATCACGCTGCATTTTTTTTTTTTGCACCTGTGTAATCCCCTTTGTGATGCCTAAATGCGCAGAAGGATGCGGGTGAAGAGTAGCAAGGTTTGATATGGGCCCGTCAAGATTGAAAGAGCTTGCATTGTGCCTATTGTGTGTATGCATCTGTACTACATGCATGCACCGACATTCTTTTTTTAATGTCCTTGTGCGCCGCAGCCAGGGGAGTCTTACTTGTCTATATTTGAGTCGTGACCATTATTGTTTTCCATTCCCCGGCGACACCAAGCTTTTGTGATTCAAGTAGCAGGCTTCGTGACGAGAGGGGCTACTGCGTGGGAAGATGGAGGCCAGGAATATCAAGTCTGATAGCCACCACTAAGTCTAATGAAGGTGGTCAGGCATATGTTACCACTGCTACAAAATCCCAGGAAACAGGGCTTAAAGATTTTCAGTTTTATTTGGTGTTGCAATAGATAAAAACAGATTCCACACCGGTGATTAAACCAGCAGGTAAAAAGGGCCAAGACGGGATTGTAAAAACATTAACTGTGGAGTGGGTTGCACATAAATTGTAGCTACAGGGCTGTGTTTGCTAGTGTGTGCTTGTGTATTCAGTACGATTGACCAGGCACACAACCTGATCATCTTGAACTTTGCCATTCGGATCTCTCTTTTTACTCACTCAATCACATTTAGTAATGGCCAGCTGGTCCTCCTCAGCTCCTCTAGCAGCTCCCATCTTGTTCTTTTCAGGCACTGGTACAAACATCTCTACTGGGGCCTTTGAAGAGCCCCCTGGCTGTGTTTAGGATTTGGGGCATGATTCAAGTCATTGATTTTTCTTTCCTTTTCTCTTTTGAGAGGCTGTTATTGCATCTTTAGCCGGTGTGTGTCTGTGGCGGGACCATCAATAGTGTCCTGGTGCGATCAAAACACCTCGGTCGATGAGCGGGTTAATTTGCAGTTTTTTTTAAGCATACCTTACACGTAGCGCCCCGACAGGTGAGCAGCTGCTTCTGAGGCAAGAATACAGCTTTCTTGTCTCAAGGCTTCCCCTCTTTCCAGCCATCTGTCCCGCCCCTCTCGAATCCTCAAACCTCTTTTCTCCGGCACAAAGCTGCTCGGTTGTTCATGAATGTCAGCTCGGTGCTGCCAACATGCTCTATCTACCCTCCCTCTCCCACTCAGGCCCACCTCAGTCTCTTCCTCCCGCGCTGCTGCTGCTTATCTCCCAGTCGTAGTTCGCTTAGTGTGCAAAGGAAGAACGACTGCAAATGAGTTCCTTGAACCACAGGGACCCCAATAAATAAAACTGTCAGCCAGAGATGTCGAAAGGAAAAAAAAGAAGAGTAGGAGCCAGAGGCACACTCTCACTGAATATTTCATCACCAGCACCAGCAGCACTCTGACACCCTACCCCCATCGCCCGCATCCCCATCCCCCTGCACCATCCTCGCCTCCTCATGCCATCCACCCCCTTCGCCTCCACGTTTTACCACCCCTCCTCCCCAGACTGCCCCTTATCATATTCTCCCCTATCTCCGCATAGCAACCGAAGCCTCCTGCCAGACATGGCCTGGTCTTCCACAACTACGGCCATACTGCTAACACACAGTGTCCAGTATACATACACATGTAGAGGCCACACCATCATAGATTTGTCCAGAAAACTACAAAAATGGTGTATGTGATATATTGTATGGAGACATAGAGGATCTACTTTTTTACTGGCTTTTAAACTTTTCAACCCCAAAATTTCATTTGCTATTAGAGGACATCAAAAAGCGTTAGATCCAAGCCACTTTACTGCTCCATTGCGCATAGTGGGTGAAGTTTTAAAAGAGGAACAGTCAAGGCAATTAAGGGAGCAGCACTTTATCAATGCCTGAGTAGACTTTGCTCATGTAATTTGTGTCAGGTAGAACGACAGTCACATGTTGTTTTTGGACACACACACACCTTGTTCTTCAGGCATGAACACCTCCATCTTTTTGCATACCACTGCTGGTGCAACAGAAAAGGAACAATGCAGGGCTAGTTTCTCCCTGTCTGCCTTAACACAACAAAAAGAGGCCCTCTTTTCGTACTCTGCTCTTCTTGTGTCTCCTATAACAAACTGCTAGAGACAGCCAAAATTTGCTTTTTGTAAGAATTTGTGGAGTGCTCTGAGGAGAGGGGCAGAAGGAGTTGATGGAGGGGGCTGCAGACTTAAAGACAAGCCTAGAAGCACTCTTTTGTTTGCCTGTGATGTTCCAGAAAGCTCTATCTGCTGTTTGTCCTGACGTCAGTGGTTAGTAGGCCACATTGGGCTGTCTTGGCTGCGCTCCGGAGAGTAGAGCAGGCATGTTTGGACTGGAGCTGAGCTGCTAGTCAAGACCTCTGGGAATGGTTTGCTAGCCAGCCTCTCCAACACTAGAGCGCCCCTTCCCCCTCTGTCTTTTACACATACACACACGCAGCACTCCCTTCCTTCACTTCCCTCTCACAGTCTCTGTCCGTCTGGAAGAGGCTTGTTGTTACACGATCTCTCGCCAATCTAGCCTCTGGCAGGAAGGCAGGCAGGCCTCTCTGCATCCTCCCTTCCCCCAGGAAACAGGCCCTATTTCAGGTGTTCCACTCCACGGCTCTCGGCTGCTAGCTACACAAGCTGTTCACCCATCTCCATCAGGGAGCCGGGGAAATAGCATGTCAGTCAGAAACGATGCAACCTAGAAGAAATTTAAATACTGTTTAGTGATTTTTAAGACTCTTGTAAAAAGTTATCCCATCATAATATCACAATATAACACATCCATTAGTGTTAAAATATTGTTAAATGAGCATGTTAGATGTTGCTAATGTTAGCTTCTTTGTATTTAAACAATGTTGGACTTTGGGGCCTTGTTGCTGTTCTGGTTGTTCTCCCCGGATGGTTTTATTTCCTCCCGCATCATAGTTAACAAACTTTTGTATTGCTTTAGAACTGTATCACAATTAAATGACAAATTTAAGGTGTTCCACTCCATGGCTCTAGGCTCCAAGCTACACAAGCTGTTCTCCTCTCTTCTCAGGAAGTTGAGGAAATAGCATGTTAGTCAGAAACGATGCAACTTGCAAGGAGTGGAATTCTACACCTGAAGATTTATCCTGGCCTCCTTTTTGTTTATATTCCGCGGTAGAAGAAAGTTAACCGCTGCGATACGAGAGTGACCAGATTATAACAGCTGAAATGTCCCCTGTCATTTTCCCTGCAAACGAGATGGCTATGTTTATGTGGGTTTCTTGCCCTTTTAATTTCTGCCCAAAGATGAGGTTTTCTGGTGGGTGGTGTGTTATGTATGTGTGTGTATGCTGAGCGATCTTCACATTAGTCACAGTAACAGAGGAGATTTTTAGCTTGCGTGTATTGGAGACTTCTAAATTGACATTATGAGTCAACGCTTGAGACTTTGAGACAGAGAGTGACAAAAAATCAACCGGAGGAGGCAAAAAGAGAGAAAAAAAGTCTAATTTAAAGCTGCCATGTGGTGTTGGGAAGTGCAGTAGTAGTAGTACATGAATTTGATCTTGTGTTTTTTGAATAATCCAGACTAGTCATTATAAGGGTAATCAAGCCTCCTCTGTGTTTCTCCTGCTGTCAGTCACCACCGGCCTCTATGCTTCTCGCAATCTCTCATGTAGTACAGATGTAAATTAGTAAAGCAAGTCTGTTTTATACTTGACATCAATATATGTATGTATATGTTAGATGCATAATAATAATACAGACAACTATACTTGTAAAACAGTGAAATGGGAAGACCGTGTTTAATGACTTCTCCTACAGGTTCAAGATTTCTGATAGAAGTTTCAGTATCTTGCTCCTATCTGGTTATACTGTATATAATTAGTTCACAAATGCAAATACATGCATGACGTTGAGCAGCATAGGCAAACATATACATGTAAATTTTTTCTTTGAAGTGGCACTACCAAGACATGGAATTTTGCTTGTTTCTTTTAGGCTTTAAGAAAATCCTTAGTAGTGATTGACTAATAGCTGTCTAAATATTTATAGATACCACTTTAATTAGATAAGGTTGTTACAAGTCAGGGAAGGTCCACAACTGAGAATTTTAGATCTACCTGCATTGTTTCGAAGATTAAAATTGAAGTGCTTTTGTTTTGTGGACACCAAAATAGTGTTATCAAGTAAAGTCTATACAAAAGCCACAACAGTTTCCAATTTTCTGATAAGCTTCGTATCTGTGGCCCATGCACACCGTGGGGGCGACTGTTAACAGCTGCCACTCACTCAGACACGGTCACCTCTCCTCCCCCCTGCTCTTTCCCGTCACCTCCCACCTTCTTAAAATACCTCCCCCACCCATCCCCAGTCCACACTCCAGTAACAGTTCACTGGTGACCTTTTGTAACATAGAGTTTCCTGGAGCCATCTCACGTAGTACCCTGTCCTTACTTCACACCCAGACTCAGGGCTAGCCACTGAGTTTATTGTCTCACCACGATGGGGTAATCATGGCGGGTGTGGACTGTATCAACAAGCCATTAGCAGCTACGTTTACAGCAATAAAAGTTTATAAGGCAGCGCCATATTAGAAAGAACATGCTATATGTGATCTCTCTGTTTGGCAGTTCATGGATACCCCTGTATAGTACAACTAATTTGTAATTTTAGCTGTCACAACTAGTTGTAAACCAGGACTAAATCAAGAAGACTCAATGAAAAAAGACATTATTGTAATAAATGGTCCTTCTTACAATTTGGATATTGCATTTACGAAGTTAACTATAAGTACATTATGCAGCTTTCCTGTTTATGGTCCTCTCTTTGGCTTTAATGCTGATTTCCAGACTGTTGACTATTTACTCACATCCATTGGATCATCCCATCCCCCCTACCTCTTCACGTCCTTTCACCTGCCGCTTCTTTTCTCTCTCAATCCTCTTTTTCCAAACCGTGTCAATACCAATGTGCAAAGGTCACCCTGGCAACAGAGAGGCAGCGGTCGATAGAGAAATAAATAAGCAGAAAAGAAAAGGGAGAGAAGTGATGGAGGGCAGTGCCTGGTGATTCATAGGGTTAACTACAGGCCAATGTCTCGAAAGCACACTCCAAAAGCGGCAAGGTCTTGGGGGAATCAAACTTTCACTTTATTTGCTGTGTACGTATGTACATCTCTATTACTAGTCTTTGTTATGTTTTCTCTTTCCCTTGTCCTTTTAGTGCCTTGTTGTGGGTGTCTTGTTGACTGGATAGTTTGGCTAGTTTTTTGCCTTTTGCCTTTCCTTCTGCTCCCTCAGGGGACAGGCACAGGCAATAACATAATTTAAAACCTTTTTGGACATAGATGTCACTTTGTATTCACCACTTCTGAGCATTTCTGTTTGCTTCTATTTGGAGAGAACTAGCTGAGAGGTGATAACTTCTGAGTGGTGAAGACCCAGTGATTCATTCTTGACCTGGGCTAAAAATACAGTGGGAAGCAAATACAGAGCAAAGCCGCGGGAAGACAAGAAAGAGAAGACAAGAGTTTGGTTGTTTAGTGTGAATCCTGCAGCCAAGTCGTGACAACTCCTCATCTTTAGTGTTGTGTGATGATTGTGTGTTCATCCGGGCCACAGGCGGGTCATTGGAGGCCAGCACTCTTAGCTGCTCAAGCCGTTGCCAGAGCTCCAAAAATGGGCAGCCCTTCCAGATCCGCCTCGGACCCGCGGACAATCAGGCGTTCTGTGTGAGAGAGACAGGCGGGGTGTGTTTCCTGGACGTGGGACTGATTTTTCAGGCCCCGGGCCAGACAGAAGGGTGGCCTTTGTTCCTGAGCTGAATGACACTGCTGACTAAGAACAGGCCTAAGAGGGGCAGTGGGAAGCAGGAGTGGGCTCTATTTGTGTTGTGCAATGGCTTTCTTCATGCACTGCGCTCCCCAGCAGATGTAAAGAGGCCAGTGTTAGAGAATAGTGAAACAGTCCATAATGCACTAATGGGCTGCGTTGTGTGCTGTGCCTGTCCCATGTGAAGGGGGTCTGTCTGTTTTTAACTGCCAGTTAAGAAGCACATTGGCGCCTATTCCTAAATCACGTAGGGCTCATTACAAAATGCAACCTATGTATTTAGCCTATTAGAGAGTTTGAACCATAATATTCAAACCCATAAGCTCTAATCCTTATGGGTGTGTGAGTTCCTAAAACAAAAGAAAAAACATGTTTGTATCATTTTTAGATAGTCAAATAATTGTTATTGTAACATTCAATAATGCATTACCAACACTATAGATCAGGGGTCAATAATAGGCGGACCGCGGTCCGGATCCGGACCCAAACGTCGTCCTATCCGGACCCAAGCCTTTGTCTGAGTTAAAACATTGAGTATTGATACGCTTGGTCCGTGCGAGTCTATTTTAGTGCGCGCTTGTCCTGTCATTACGGTAAATCAGAGCGCCTGCCGCTCCTCTCTAGTCATTACAGTTGAGCT
>JAVQJW010357621.1:0-12102 GCA_036025195.1 Hypseleotris klunzingeri
AATTAGTCTTTAGTTCAATGTTTGCAGAATTGTAACATTTATTTAGACATTTGTGTCTATAAATTAAAATCATTCATTTAATTACAGCATTTATATACATTCTGCAATCTCTGTAGGACCTTTGTGTGATGACTTATGGTAATAGAAAATAGAAAACAAAAAACAATAATCAATAAATTATAAAATTAGTCTTCTGTACCAGGATCTTTTGGAAACTAGAGTAGGGAATTGGACATGTTAGTGTTTTGCCAGCGCAGACATGTGGTCTTGGAATGCTTGTACAGGTGAGAGGATTGGCTGAAGCGTTTTCCACACTTGAGGCAGGCATAGGGCTTCTCTCCGGTATGAACACGGATATGTTTCTTGCAGTCAGTTAAAGTAAGAAAGGTTTTACAGCAGATTTTACAGGCATATTTGCGAGCTCCTTCCACCACCAGGACGTTGTGTTCAGATAGAGCTTTCTTGCACTTGGACAAGACATCAGCTGAGGCTCTTGTGAGGTGTGGGGGGAGTGATGTGGGCCTGCCACTGTTCATGTCATATCCCCTGCCCTCATTGAAAAGTATGGGACTGGTGAGGCTGGAGGATGAAGAAGCAGCATCTTGTAGCACATTATTCACTCCTTCCTCTGCTCCCACTTCACTGGTCATTTTAGGAGCAATACGTCTGTAGCCAGGAAATGCCATCGCTGTAGAAGGTGGCCCTCCAGACCCTTGTGATGGACGTCCGAGGGTGTGCAGCCCAAGTGAACTGGAACGCTGAAAGTCCAAACCAAAGGGATCTCCCGCACTAGCCCCTGGTCCTCTGGGGTTTCCCAAACTTTCATGCATTGGGCGAAGGAACAAATCAGACTCTCCAAAACTTCCTCTGCCCTCAGTGTTGAGGTGACCTGATGACAGAAGAGACGATGGTCCAGACTGCCCAGTGTCCTGCCTAAGCAAGAAGTGATGGGCTACAGCTTCTCCAGTTGTGGTGTTTGGGAGGTCATCCTCTCCAGTAACCAGTCCTCCAACACTGCTAGCAAAACCTTTAGGACCTAGAAAGCTTGCAATGCTAAAACCAGGCTTGGCATTCAGACTACTACATCCAAATGCTTCTCGGACTGAGGCAATGCTGCTGCTCTTCAGCAGGTGAGAACTGGCCTGAAGCAGAGACTCGGAGGTGGGCTGTGGGTCAGACGTGAAGCTCCGGTCACTGCTCTCTGGGCTCAGCTCCACTTTCTCCTCTTCCTCGTGGCCCACAGGCTCAGCTGGGTCACTGGCTTCAGCCTGTGAAGTCACATCACTAACCTCGTCAGTGGGCTCAGGAGAACTGAGAGGCTCTCGCTTTACCATAACTACCTGTAGAAGCAGGAGAGTGGTAAAGATCAGTCACCTCATAAACGTTATCTTTAAACAGCAGGAAAATGCCAAAATAAAAAAAATATTATATTATAGTATAAAGTATAGACACATTTTAGTAATGTACTGGATTTCCTATTGATTCTAAAAATGGAAACACACAATATTGTTACCTTCTGTTCCTGCTCCTCCAGCTCATCCTCTTCTGTTCCCAACTTGATCTTTACTTCTGCACTGCTGTCCTGATGATCAAGGTCATCCATGTCTTCTTCTTTACTAACACCTGCCTGAATTCTCTCCATGTCCCCATCTTGACAGTGGCCACTGTCAGACTGACTAGGCATTTGAGGGTCATCTTGTGACATTGCTACCAGGTTGCCGATTGCGTCTAATTTAGATTTATCTCCCATTACTCCATCTTCTCCACCTGTATTCATACTTTCATTTCCCAAGAGCCCCAGAATAGGACCAGATGGTCGCTGTCTCTGCCTATTTCTATCCTCTGCTAGTCCCAGGGCAAGAGAAGACTTGCGTTTGTGGAAGCGTCTGGCTGGATAGGCTTTCTGCTCCACTCTACCACCAACTACATGTCCAACACTGTCATCCTCAACTCCACTCAATGCAGAGCTCACCAGACTCAGACCCAACTGCTGCAACAAGAAGGAGCGCTGCAGTTTTGAAGTAGCAGAATTAGTCCCTAGATTAGGGTTAGATGTTAGGTTTGAATCCACCTGCTGCTGTTGTCGATGGCGCTGCTGATCCTGTTGAGGGTGATGATGAGAGGGTCTTTCAGAGGATGAGGACATTGGAAGGGTGCGTGTAGTCAGATAATGTTTACAAGCTTTGACTACATTATTTAGATGCAAATGTGAAGCAGCCAATAAAATATCCATGACGTTACTTTCCCCCAGCATTAGAGTTGAAGTGTACATCATGTCCACAAGCGCAGCAAAAGCTTCTGCAGTCACCACCTGCAAAAAATAAATAAAAAATGACAAATCAATTTGATGACTCCTTTCTTTTTCACTATATATTAAAAAAGCACTAACCTCACTATCCAGCTGGATCATGTTAATGCTGGTATCTCCATCAGCAACAGTGAATAGGGCCCTGAAATGTGTGCTGCAGGCTGCCAATACTGAACGATGGGCCTTAAAATGTCGACTGCCAACCACAATGACACAGTCACACAGTTGGCCATGAATACGCTGGTAGTTTAGCTGCTGAAAAATCTGCTCAAAATGTCCAGGAAAATCCATGTCCCTAGATGTAGAATAAGAAGTGTGTAAAATAGTTGTCCATTAGAAAATTATGGGTAAACAAAGATTAAACTTAATTTTTACTGGTTGATCTGATTGATTGATTGATTGATTGATTGATTGGTTAGTTGATATAAAAAAAACTTTCATTTAAAATTTGTTACATCAAATCAGTCAGAGTCTGGTTCACAATCATTGCCTTGAGAAAGCAACAAGCAGACTGAGCTGATCCCAAATGATTGGCAATGGGGAAGTAGGTGGTAATAGAGCATGGATGTCTTAGAGCTACAGTTAGCAAACCTTAGCTGTTAGCTTCCTGCTCTCTAGCTAAACCAACACACAAACCACCGCATGTTGTTCTTTTCTGTAAATAACTTTTTTTACATGCCCAAAATGAGCTAAAGATCTGTAGCATTTTTTGCTATATGTCTTAAGACACCACGAGGTAGTTTTTTCGCACTGACTTATCTGGCCTCTGAGCGTACGGAGAGTGACTCCCGGGGCTGTCAGATGCTTGGCGGTCCGCGGTAGAAGGACACGTCTGCTTGTTCCACCAGTCACAGGCTGCTGATTATCACGGGCTTTGTGTTGCACATGTATCACATTTATATAACTATCATGAAAACAAAATGAATCCTAGTTCAGACAGATTTTCCCAACCAGACTCACATGGTGGCGCTGTCTATCTGAATCCACTATTGGAGTCTCGGGTAATGCATCCATGGGTGTAATGACCTCGCTAAGGTAAGAAAAATACTATGTAATGCATACGCCCGTGAAGTATGAGTATAATGTAACTCTCTATATAGCCTATGTACAGCATATACTTTAATTCAAGTAAAGCTGGAACTGGAAGTCTAGCGATGCCCTTCTTGGCCTGGCCTGAGACAGTCTCGTCGCTAGGGGGCGGAATTATGCTCTTGAGTCTTTTCCTGATTCTTCAGAGAAAGAAGTAACACATCACAACAAACATGGCGGCCTCCTGTTCGGTAGTGTGCTGCGAGGAGGAGAGAGAAACCGATAAAGCGGTTATTGGTAACTACCAGACTCTTATTAAAAAGATACATAACATAAATATATACATAAATGACATTTACTTGAAACCAGGCCTCGGCACTAGGTTAAAACAAGAATGCTCTTTATTTGAACACGTGGGCCCCAACTCAAACAAATACATAATTTTACTTTCAACTCATTGTTTGCTGTTTTGTCTTTTAGTCCGATTTTCAAATGGCAGTGTTACAAACCCAGAAAAACTGGCATTTTCTATGTTCAAGAACACAGATGAAAAAAACCCTAGGAAGAAAAGCCGGCGGATTTTGGTGAGAAATTATGATGAGGCTATGTGGTTTCCTGTTTGTTTGTTTTTTCAAAGCCTTGCTTTTATTTCCCATGTGTAGGTCGCTGAGTCTGACAGACTCTCCTATGTGGGAGACAACTTTGGAGCCGGATCCATGAAGTGCAATAATATTTGCAAGTACGTTTTAAAGTCTCAAATATATTGTAATATTTAATCTCTGGTTTGGATTTAACACTTTGTTTTAGGTATTATGTTGGAGTATTGAACAAACAGACTATGCAGATGGAGCTACACAATGCTCTGCTCTTCAACATGCAGCCACTTATTCCAGGTAGTGGCATCAGTCTTATTGCAGTGCGTTAACAGATTACAAGTTGTTTTTATGTAATACTTAAAATGAAGGCTTGTCTGTTATCCAGGAGAAATGGACACTACGGAATCACAAGACGCTAATTTGACCTACAGGGACAAGGTTCTCTTAAATCTTTTTTTCTTTTTAATTACAAATATTCTCTTTGTAATGAACTGACTAGCATTTGTCTCTTTTCCTCTTAAGGTTGACTCGCTGATTGAAGCTTTTGGAACAAACAAACAAAAGAGAGCGCTGAGCTCTCGCAGACTCAATCAAGTTGGTAGTGACACTCTACATCAAGCAGTGGCTAAAGCTGCTGACACTGTCATTGAACAGAAAGGTTTGCAAGGTATGACACAAAATTACTCACATATTTACATACTCTTAAGTATATTGGCCCATGTTTGTCACTGTATTTGTCTTGGTCTTATTCAGCTCTACAACAGGAATTGGCAGAAACACAGGACCAGGGAGATGTTGCTCTTCACCTACCTCCCTGTAATGCAGACGCTGATAGACCAGAGAATGTCTATGAATTTGATAACCGTATCCTTTTTAATAATTTATTTTTTTTATTTTTTTATTTATTTATACTTTATTGATCCCCGTGGGGGAAATTCATTCATCATTACTAATAAGTAAATAACTGTAATTAGTGCATCTTTATACTGTGGAGTATCATCCTTAACAAAGTCAGTCCTGAGTCCTGCAGAGTTAACTGCTTTGATGGAGGCTGGTTCTAAGATGGGAGCTCTCAGCTCCGAGGAGCTACAGCAGATGAAAGATGCTGGAGGGTAAGTATTTGAAATCTGCATGCTTATAATACTAGACAGTGTCATGTTGTTTACACACCACACATTTCCTTTTTTGGTATTCCCCCAAGGTTTCTTTGTGTTATAAAGCACTTGGAAAACCTCCCAATGGCTGGTGAAACCAGAGATAAAATACTTTGTTGTACCTTCTACCTTTCTTTGCTTATCAAACTGTCTCGACAGAGAAGCATCAATCGAAAGTGTGAGTCATATTAATCTACCTACTTAATGTGTCCTAAATTTTCACTTTCATCTAAAATTACTTTTTATTTATGGTCAGTTGGACAAGAAGAGGGATGCCCACGCATTATCCAGAACAAACTGTTCAAAACATTCACAGTTGAGACATACAAAAATGAAAGGTATTGTATGTTTTATTGCTGTTATATATTTTTGCTTTGTTGAATTCAATCAATAATCGATCAATCAGAGTTTATTTCTATAGCATTGATTGTAATTGTGTTGAATTGATTGTAAACCTTTATATACTAAATTTGTTTTACACCAAATTTTGCAAATGTGATATAATGTGGCAGTACTTAATACTTGATGGTGTATCACTGTCATAAATATTAGTTTGAACCTTTGAGCATTTTTAAACTTAGTAGAGTCCCATCGTGATAAGATGATTGATTATTATATCAACCTATAATACAGTGGTATCATACGGTTACAACATATATTGCCCTATATTGTTAATGATCCAGGGTTCAGAATATGGTTTCTTCTTCGATGCGAGCTAAACTGGCATCATACTCCCTTGCTCTGCTACTGCATATGGATCACATGACCGCTAATCTAACATTGCTGCACCGTGATTTGGGAATCACAGAGTCCAGGTAAGAATAAGGACATGATCAAATCAAAGTTAAAAATGACTCCAACTTGTATGACTGAAATATGCCCTTTTCCCACAGAATGATTGAAGTGGCTAAATCTATGGGATTGACTCTAAGTAAGTCATCTAAGGCCAAAAAACAAGAAACTGCACTGCTGGAGGAAAAGGACCACAAGCATGCTTCCCTTAATTTACCTCTGGTCAAATATGACAATTTCACAGAGAGACGAAAACGAAAGAAAATGCGCTGAAGATGTGAAGTAATTAAGAAAGATTTATAGTAGAACTGTAAAGCCACAAATCTTTATTACTGAAAACAAATAAACTTGTGAACATTAGTGAAATGTCATGTGATTCTTCTCACTTTACAAGATACAAAAACAAAACACGGGTGGCCTTTCTATCAACATGTTCAATTCATAGAAAATATCCTATTTTGAATAATAGGTATGTGCAGGCACATAAGACATCACATATTGCACATAGAGTTGTCAGTGTTTCAACTGGCTATCACCAGTCAGGTCTGTATATTCTCTAGAGGGATGCTAACCTATAACAACTTTGTTGTTTAAAATGAACATGTTAAAAAATATTTTTGATACAGGCTAAAGTTTGGCATTTTTTTTTGCATATAAAAACATTGTCCTGGTCACTGATTAATACAAGGCACAGCTTAACATTGTAGCACAATTGAAGCTGGCATCTGGATTGCCATGGACTCCTGCTAGGATTTACTAAAATGTGCAGTTCCTAAGCAGTGATCCTTACAAGCGCACAGATGAAACCCCTACAAAGCATTCTACATAAAAAAAGTTAAAGCTTAAAGTGTTTTTCAGAACAACATAGTATTTAGCTTACCACAAAATTACAACAGAAGGTAAAATTTTAAGAAACTGTCAAAAGGTTTCTTCACCCTCTAGTTTTAATAGAGTTATAACTTGACATGATGTTTCACAGGTCCAGTGGACACCATTTGTCAAGTGTGTAATAAAAAAAAAAGTTTATCCCAGTTATTGATGCTTGCCACTATTCATAAGATAGAGCAAAACATGCTACCACTGTGGCATCCACTCTCTACAGTGGCACTGATCCTGTTGGTCATTGAAATTCCAAGTCGTGAAGGATATTGGGATGAGGACAGACCAGAAGGTGAGCTTGCTAATGGACGAGGGGGAGGGTTTTCCAATTTCCA
Source organism: Hypseleotris klunzingeri (assembly GCA_036025195.1). NCBI lineage: Eukaryota > Metazoa > Chordata > Actinopteri > Gobiiformes > Eleotridae > Hypseleotris > Hypseleotris klunzingeri. The sequence continues at coordinate 7,094 of JAVQJW010357621.1, forward strand.
AGGTGGAGCTGATGTATAACTATTCATGGGAAAAATATATAATATTACAAACAAAACAATACATAATATGAAATGTGTGAAAGATTTCAGATATTACCTGGAGTTATGCTTCATAATACTGTTGTTGCGTTGCCCGCAGCTCTCATTGCCAGGGTCCATGTGCAGCAGGGCTTTTTTGTTTCCAGGGTGTCCCTGAAATAAGACATTGTCATGAACAACACCTTTGACAGGTCCTAGGACAGCAATTCCACAACTCTGTGCTGGTTGGACACGATTGCGCAAAACCTAAAAAAATAAGAGAGTTTGTGTAAAACCTTCCGGAAAAAAAAAAGAAATTCCTTTGTGTTGTACTATAATACCTTAATATCAGCATTCCCTGACACTTGAATCCCATATCCACAGTTCCCGAGCACATCGTTCTCCACTATCTGTCCATTACCACAAAACACAACACCGTGACCTCCATTTTCATAAATGCCATTCCCCCGAAGTTCCACTCGACAGTCCTTCTCCACTGCGACTCCACCTCGGCTGTTTTTAAGGATGCAGTTTGCTGCTAGTCGAGTTAACTGACTGCTCTGTAGAACTGCCACACCTGTACCACGGTTACTATTTACAAGGTTTCCAAAAGCATTGAGTGGTTCGCTGCTCTTTACATACAATCCAACTGCTACAAAACAAAATAATTATTAGTATCTTAAGCAAAGCGCACAGTGTGTATACACCTTTGGAAATATGTATTTTACCTCCATTATAGCTCATACAGTTGCCTTCCACCAGGGCCACACTAATGGACCTCCGGGCAGAGTGGCGCTCATCCTCACTGTCCAGATCACTCTCCCATGCAAACAGTTCCCCCTCTTCATTTAGGTTCTCCTGACCATCCCGCCCTTCAACCTCTCTTCTCTCACCATTAGCTCCTCCTTCTCCGATCCCATCCTGACCCGGCCAGTTTCCTTCCCTAACCTCAATGTTTTCTGGATCCTTCCGACAAAATACTGCTAACCCGTACATACAATTATGGGTTATGTAGTTTCCTAAAAGCTGCGGGAGGCTGGATGACATTACCCACACACCACAACCTTTATTACCTACAGAAACGACAGAATGGCAAGCTATTAGGTGAAAAGAACCAATGTTTCAATGTAAAGATCAATAAGGAGGATACATACAAAAAACATGATTTCCTTCTATAAGTCCACGGCCTCTTTCTCCTACTACTACGCCATCTGAATAACCATGACAAATGTAGTTATTCCTCAGGATGGGGTCTCCTCCTCTGCGGATGTCCACACCACCCCACTGGTTTTCTCTGATCACATTATCTAGAAGTTATACATGAAATTTAATAGAGACTCGTTTAAGAAAGCATATTCAAAATACATAAAATTATTAGCATGTAGTACCTGTTATCATTCCTCTCCCATTTTCATTTATAGCAATCCCAGCAGCCTGGCCCTGAAAAATATGATTCCCACTGGAAAAATAACATCAGGATAGTGAAAGGAAGAAACGTGTAACAGTAATGGTCTTTATATAAAAATTATTCCAACTCCTCAACTAGACCTGCAATAATTCACAGTATCACATGACATCTGTCATCACATATCTCATATTACATATGTAATAAATAGTTACTGCCAATACAGTCAAAACTGTAGTAGAATTAGCATTTCATGGTGTATTTTAAGTTCCACCTACCTGACCACAGGATTCCCACTGAAGAGAATGTACACGCCTGCCTCTTTGTTGTTATAGATCTGGTTGCTGCGAATGGATCCCTTTCCATTTCCAAGTACCACAACACCGGAACGAAGACCGCTATGTATCCTGTTACACTAGATGACAAAGTAAAAACTTATTTGAAAACTGAAGACTGTTCTATAAAGTAGTTGTGTGTAGAAATAACTGGTAAACTTTTATGCTATTTATAAAAAGAGAACATAAGTTACCACAATAATGGGGTTAGCCCCTTTTCTGATGTCTAGGCCAGCCTCTCCGTTTGAATGGATGTTGTTTTCTGCGATAAGACCCTGAGCAGAGAGGCGCAGAAAGATGCCTGAAGCACGGCACTCACACACCTCGTTCCTCAGCATCACAATCTGATAGAACAAGAAAAGACAAATCGAATGACAGACAATGAAACTGTTGTTTGAGTAGTGTTGACAAATACATACATAATACATACAACATTCATAATTTACAAATACATACATTATTATAGAGCAACTTACAGTTGAATTCTGAATACATCGCACAGCATAGTTTAGTCCGCGAAAAACGTTGCCTTCCAGACGAGCTTGTCCATAGTTAGACAAGTGGACACCTCCTTTTCCATCCCTGAAGAGACACCTTCTGAGGATGCAGCCGTGAGTAGATGCTGCAAACATGTTGGCCTCAGGATCTCGCTCTAGTTCTTGTTGAAAACTAAGAGGCTCCGGAGTTATAGAAAGAGGATCTGGAGAGGAAGCCAGAGACAGAGAGCCATCTGACTGGGGCTTCAACAAGTGGGATAGTCCGTGATGGTCGCACTGAATTTTGTAATCCAAAGTAAAGGACATTCTTTTGTTTCCCTTTTCTCCATCTTGATTTTCATCCTCTGCTTCACTATGCTCTCCATCACTCCAGCCATCTTCAATTACTGTGCCATGACAAACTTCTACACCAGCCTTCTTCTGCCATTCATCTATGGTCAAAGGGTCTTTTTTAATATCACAAGCTGGGGGCTGAGGACCCACAGAGGAAAAGGATTCTGGTCCATTGGGAATATTATTACTCTCAGATACAAAACATAATGGAAACGTCCTTGCCAAGGCAGCCAAGTGCTTGCATGCCCAGTTTCGTTCTGATGTTGGGGGACCTTCAACAGTCACTGAGGCTGTATCACTTCCTGAAAAGTCACAGCTGTCTAGTAAACTTAGGGCAACACCTATTAAATGGGCTGAACTGCCCTGTGAGAAAGAGCAGAATCTAGCCTGGCAAGTTCCTGGTCCACGGATTTGCAATTGAGCTCCTTCAAAATTGCAGTTGTCGAGTTGTACATGCCCCCAGGATGTCTGGATCAAAACAAAGAAATAAATTGGTGTGAGTTACTTATACATTGCTATGTTATGAGTACACTATTAACTAAAAATGTTACTTTACCTTGTAGACCACAGTAGAAAACCATGGTGGCATAAAGACTAGATTACACAGCCTGGCAGTAGGACACTGCTGCTCCAAACATACTAGGAGGGCCACTTCTCCCAGAGTACCCAGCCCAACCAGCTCTACTGGTACTTTCACCACCACTTCAGCCTGCTCCTCATATACTCCCGGATGGAGAACAACACGGTCATATGGACCAGCTACACCTAGTGCCCCACGCAGGGTCTCAAACTCACACCCTGGTCCAACATGCCAAATTCGACGGTCTTTTCGACGCCGGAAAAACAGAAGACAGGCAGATGACTGAAGCTCTGGTCCATTTTGAGTCCATGTACGTGTGGCCAAAGCATGCTGTTTCAGTGCCTCTCTCCAGGATGGGGGCTCCAGCTGAGGCTGACTAGGCCAGTTGGGATGTCTACACTCGGAGCATCCTAGGCAGAGTTGTCTCCAGCGGGTGTTATCCAGAGAAAAGACAAGTTCTCGCCAGGCACGACAAACCTGGCAGCAGCGGCCCAAGTCTGGGAGTGGAAGATAGGCCAAAATAAGCCTCCAGAGCTCCACAGGGAGGCTGCCCACCTCCATGGTAGCAGAAGATCCAGCTGGGACCTCAGTAATGGGAGGAGCACCTAGAAACAAAACAGAGTTAACTGTTAGCATATCATTTACATTGCAGTTACCAAAGTGATACAGTATTATTAAGTATAATGTAATAACTCTAAATATTTGCCAGAGCACGTAAACTTTTAATCTGTCTTAACACAATCTTTTAAAAACACATTGTGAAAACACGCCACGTTACAACAAATCTACTTGCTACACAAAGCGTTGTTCCAGTTTATCTAACTTGCGTTTGGCTTTGCTGGCGAACCAAGCAACTCAATCGAGCCATCAAAATACTTCAAGCATGCACATCTATAGCCCTTAAGGTTAGCCGCAGTGTTAACAAAACGCCTTGAGCATCGTATGTTGTAACACCTCACCTTTTTACAAGTTAACGCTAATCATTTTTTGATTAATGTTACATGTCCGAATATCCACCCGATGTGTCGTTTACATGTGTGTCATAGCGAAGTATTGGCCGATTATTTTAGTAAATCCAATCCATGTTGACTGCAGATGTTCCGAAATGGTGCTCAGTCGATTCCTTCTAGTTTACGGTATAATAGATCCATGGTTTACGGCAGGAGCACAGAGGAGCCGCTCCATCTTTCGCTTCCTAGAAGAGGTGGGCGTACGTAACGCCGTGGTAACAGACTGCTTACATCAGTCTTTCATCCATTGTAATAACGGGATTATAATCGCAGTATGGAATCATCTTTGTTCTTTTCACATCGCAATTATTTGAACCTCCTTGTGTATGTCTCACATTTCTTTTTATATTTTTCAAGTCAGACTGTCTTTAGATTAATAGACCATTTGAGGTTGTGAGCCAAAAATGCTCATATTAAATACTAGCACGGTGTTTAAATATCAAAGTAGAAATATGGTTTGTTGTAATTAAAAACAAAACATAATTAAAAAGCTCCCCTTGTTATGCTTAACCAGCAGATGGCAGTATCGAATTGCAGACAGGCCTAATTGCAGAAGGAAATTGGCTAGCCAATAATTATTCAGTCAATAGCACAGAAGTAATCGGATCCTGCTTGTACTTCTACTGTTGACTGTGATGGATTGAAGGGAAGAGGAGGAAGATAATCTTTTTCTTCGCACAGATTTACAAAATGATGTAGGCTAGGCTATGTCAAGTAAAATTGTGTAACCATACTGTCAGTGTGTTTATGTAGGCTATGTGACAATGAACTGCTTGACGAGTTAATAGTTATTCCCCTACATCAAAAATCAATTGTCATATGTCTGCTATA
>JAVQJW010358871.1:0-12363 GCA_036025195.1 Hypseleotris klunzingeri
AGGGAAACTACTCTGAGATACTTTTATAAACCAGTCATTTTATAACATTTCAAACACAAATCTAATAAAAGCCATCATGGAAAAGTATGCCTAAAATGACGCTATGCACCGACACATCAGCATCTCTCCAGTTATCTACATGTAGGTCTCTGTTCTCCAGTTATCTACATGGAGGTCTCTGTTCCCCAGTTATCTACATGGAGGTCTCTGTTCCCTCCATTTATCTACATGGAGGGGTTAGGGTTAGGGTCTGTATGAGCTCACAGTTTGGGTTCTGCTCGGTCTAGCGCTTGACTCACTTTGAGGCTAAATGTCAGACTAGCAGATTTAAAAATTAATTTATTATATATTTATGTGGTAAGAGTGAGACGGTAAATAATAATAAAATAAATGGACTCAATAACACAGGCTCGTGCTGAATCATGCTTTATTTAAACCAGAAACACTCCAGGAGGAACAACAAACTTCTACAAAGACTACTCAAAGTACAGGGCTCAGAAGAACATTTCAAATATCACAGAAGATGAACTCTGTGGCACGATTTACCCCGACTGAAACGTGACTACAAGCTACACACACACACTCCAACACAAACGATTCCTCCAGGAGATGGCGCTGTTTCTGCACTGGAGAGTGGGCGTCGGTCAGCTTTTCTCTCAGGCCAGGTGTCGTCTGACCGCGGCCGACCGTCCGGTGACAGAAGCAGCGCTCTTTAAACCGAGAGGACCCGCGAGCGTAGGCCGTTCGCCGCGGGTCAGTCATTCAAAGACAGTGTGTCTTGCTCGAGGGCAAGGCTACATTGAGCTGCTTACATGAGGGTAATGCAAACAGCACGCAGAGCCTTACGCTGCGGCGTGACTTAAACAGCTCCAAAATGATTCATAATGTTTCTCTAATAATTGAGTCGTCGGCGGGGAGACGCTCTACCCGTCGAGGCAATCTTAGTCTTCAACGTTTTGTTGAGGCACTTTGTTTCGTTTCTGAGTTGACAGGGTATTCGTTTCAAGTAAAACTTTCTCCTGTTATCATTACATTAACATAGCTTCCTTTTCTTATAATTATTGTCAAAATAACAATGCATACATTTCCCATAACCGTTAACTTCGGCTATATACATTATGTACATGTCACTGGTTCAAAAAGGCTTAGTTTTCCAAAATGGCACATTTCATAACAACGTTAGGCTTTAGTTTGGCATAAATTAAGTCACGTTTGGTACAAAAATAGTTATATTTACAAGAACATCATCCAGATTTCATGATGTCGGTGCTAATTAATAAGAACTATATTTTAAATCTTTTATACATGGACCTTCAATGTTTTTGAGTCAGTCCTGTCCATTTTGGCGGTCACAGGAGGGAAACCGCCAAACGGCTTCTTATGGAGTTACTTTGGGGTGGGGGACTTGGGGGTGGGGGACTTGGGGGACACGGGGGACTTGACTCTGGGTGGGGATTTGATGGGTTCTGGTGACTTGACCCTCGATGGGGATTTGATGGGTTCTGGTGACTTGACCCGCGGTGGGGAGGTCACCGGTTCGGGCGACTTGACCCTGATGGGCGACTTAATGGGCTCGGGCGACTTGACTCTTGGGGGAGACTTGATGGGCTCGGGGGATTTGGCTTCAGGAGAAGTCACTCTCACCGCAGTTTCCTTGGCCTCGGTTTTGCGAACACTCAAGGTGAAGGGAGCTTCTTGTTTCCCGCTGGCGTTTTTCACGACGAGGGTGTAGCTGCCGGCGTCTGACATGTCCACATTGGAGATCTCCAGCGAGGAGCTCAAGCCCGATGACACGATGTGGTGTCGAGCTGAAGGACCTATGGCTTGTCCCTCACGGAGCCAGGACGCGGATGAAACCGGCTCTCCCTCGAAGTCAGACTCGAATCGGGCGATGTCCCCTTCATCTACCGTCTGAGACCGGGGCTTGGTCAGGATCTTGGCTGGTTTCTCAGCTGGCTTTGTCTCTTTTACAGTTTCTTTTGCTTTGGCAGAAACGTGGTAGACTTCAGTTTTGGTCATTTCGGGAACGTGGTAGGAAGGCGGCTCCTCCTCTTTGCCCAGAGAGGAGTATGCGGCGTATTCTTCTCCGACCACCTCCAGCGTAGCGTAGTCAGATGTCTCACCCCTGGCGTTGGTGCACACCACGCGGTACGTGCCAGAGTCTTCAGTCAGACACTTGTGGATCTGAAGCGTCAGAACACCGCTCACGTTAGATATATAGTACTTGCTGCTGGCGTGGATCTCCTTCCCGTTGTGGGTCCATTTGACTCGAGGCTCCGGTTTGGCTTGGACATTCAGAGTGAATCTGGCGGTGGTACCGTACGGCACACGGTGAGATCTCATTCTGATGGTGATGCGAGGGGTGTGGTCCAGACTGAAAGGTTCTTGAGTGACCTCCACTTTACGCTCCACAGATCTCCTCTCCGCTCTCAGGGCCTGCTTCCTTTCTTCGTACCGTGAAGCGAAGTCCACTCTGGGGTAAGTGATCTCCACTTTGGCCCTCTCTGGAGTCCTGGCTCTGGTTTCTGGTTCAGGTGGGGGAAGCTTCTTCATTGGTTTTGGGATGTACTCGGCGGTAAACGTGGTCAGATGTTCAGACTGCACCTCTTCAGAGTAAGTGGTGACTGTAGATGCTTCTCTTTTGATGGTTCGTGTTTTCTCCTCAAACTCCATGCGTTTGAGTTCGCTCTTGTATGTCGAGATCCTCTCCACGGTAGTGTGAGGGCGCAGCAGCTCCTCCACCTCTCGTTCCTCGAAAACCCTTTGTTTGGCTTTGGGCGGTTTGTAGGTGGCTTTGTCGTGGCGCTCGCGCAGATCCACAAAGCTCGGACCGGCCTCGTATTTAGACGGGATCTTGTACGAGTCGTATCGAAGGACCTCCTCTCCTTCTTCCTCCTCCATCACCACGCGCCTCGGCGATGACGGCCTCAAAGCGGACAGCTCGAAGCGGACCGGGCTGAGGCTGGGAGGTGACGCGGAGTATCCCAGCTCCAGCTCCTCCTCCAGACGCAGACGCTCCTCCTCTGTTCTCTTCATAGACAGATACTCGTCCACGGGCAGCAGGAGCTCTTCATCCGACAGGTCACCCAGAGACCTCCGCCTGATGCGGTGATAAGCGTCCATCTCTGGGGACGGAGTGCGGTGCCGGGAGGGTCTCACTGTCTCCAGATCGTCCTGGCTAACGGCGGGGAGTCTCCACTTGGGCTTGTACTGCTCTTTGATACGGACGGGGATCTCGTAGAACTGCTCCCATCTGGACAGGCGGATGCGTTTCATTCTCTTCTCCTTAATCTTGTCCATAGGCTCCGGGAACTCGTACTGATCGCGGAGTTTCTTGTACCACTTCATGTCGGACATGGGTTTGAAGTGCTTGATTTGGACGTCCTCCTCGAGCACGGTGGGGTCGATGGTGCGAGGAGTGGGCACCACGTACGGCATCCTCAGCCTCTTCTCGTCCGCTCGCCGCTTCTTCTCCTCCTGCTCTTTCTGGATCTCAGCCTCCGTCTTCTCGCCCTTCTTGGTGGTGACCGCTGGTTTGAACATGGTGGCGGCCTCTCTCACGGCCTGGATGGCGATAGGAGGCAATGGCAGCACCTCAGTTCCAGCCAGAATCTGGGCCAGACGTACCTTTTTGTCCATTTCTTCTTTTCCTTTCATTTTTTCTTTCTCCTCCTTTTCTTTCTCGCTTGCCTCTGCTTCTTTCTTTGCGCGAACCACACGTTCGACCTTGAGCGTGGCCTGACAGCTGGCAGAGCCGGCGGAGTTTGTAGCAGTGACTCTATAGATGCCTGAGTCTTCGGGCAGCGTGTCTCGGATGTGAAGAATGAAATAGTCCAAACCTTCATGGACGACTTCGATGGAGGGTCCGAAAGCGAGCGGCATGCCATCCTTCTCCCATTTGAGAGCGGGTTTTCCAGAGACGCGGATCTCAAAGCGGACGTTCTGCCCTTCACGACACTCCACGTTGGCGAGGAGGCGTTTGAACATGGGTCTCAGGGTGAGATCGGCCGGTTTTGGCCGCGGCACCACGGTCAGACGCGCCTTACAGCTGTCATCTCCGTAGCGGTTTCTGGCCACCACGCTGTACTCAGCGTCGTCATCCTTTTCCAGGCCGCGGATGATTAGTTGGTACAAGCCTTTGTCGCTGATGAAAGTGTATTTCTTTTCATCTTGTCCTGGGATCATCTTCTGTCCAGATTTGTGCCAGATCACACGCGGCTCTGGGTGAACGGTGATGGTCACGCCGAATCTCACGTCTTCTCCCAGGTAAGCTGTCTTGTTGACCAGTGGAAGGGTGAACTCTGGTGGCTTCTGCAGCAGCCTGGCTGTGTCCACTCTGCGTTTGGTCTTCTTAACCACACGAGTGGTGAAGAAGTCTCTATAAGCTCTCACTCCATTGATGAACAGCTCTGCATAGGCGCTGTCCTCTCCGTACTCATTCACCACTTTGCATCTGTATGTGCCATCGTCCGCTCTGGAGGCCTTATTCACCGTAAGCACCGCCAAACCGTCTTCGTATTCGATCTGGTATCTATCACTGGCTTCAAGTTGCCTCACACCGCAGTACCAGGTTACCTCAGTGCTGCTATCGTAGTTTTCAATGTTGCAGATGAATTTGACGCTGTCGCCTTCGTTTGCGACGGAGTGGCCTATTTGTCCGGCGAGTGGGCCATGCTCAAATGGAGCGATCTTGACTTTGGCCACAAACACTCCGCGCTGGCACCTGATGGAGCCTCCGCTGGCGATGCGGGCCGCAGACACCACCGTGCTCCACTCCTTGCGGACCATGGCCTGGTAGTATCTCTTGTGGCGCCCGGTGGGGATGGCTCTGGCGCTGATCTCTTCGGCCGGTTTGGTGAGCCATGGATGAGCCATAGCTTCCGCTGCAGACATACGGTGCTTACGCTCTTTGGTTATGAGTCTGTCTGTAAAGTCCAGTGCCTCTACGCTGACCTGTTTGAAGGATTCATCATCGTAGCTGTAGGCGGCGTTGGAGATGTTATCAATCATCTGTTGGTTGGTTTCGGCGGTGAACGGGTTGAGGCCACTCAGCAGGACGTAGGCCAGGACACCGACAGACCACATATCAGTGACGGTGCTAACCAGATCGCACTGGTGGATCTCAGGGGCTGCGTACTCGGCTGTGGTGTACTGAACCTTGATGATATCTCCGGGAGTCAGGTGCCTGGACTGCCCCAGCTCAATGATCTTCACATTGGAGCTCGTCCTGGTCGTATAGACGATATTCTCAGGCCTGATGTCAAAGTGGCTGTAGTCTTCGCCGTGAAGGAACTCCAGGGCTGAGCAAACCTGTCGGATATAGCTGGCGACCTCGCGCTCGTTCAGCTCAAAGTCAGCGCTGTTCAGGCGCTCGAAGATGTCTCCTCCCGACAGGAAGTCATAGATCATTACCAGCTCCTCGGGACTGTCGAAGGACTCGTGCAGCAGCAGGAAGTTGGTGTGTTTGGCCAGGTTCAGAGTCGCGATCTCCTTCTTGACGATGGCCTGGTCAGCTCCTCTGACTTTAACAAACTTAGCCATGTATGTCTTCTCTGAGCTGGTTTCAACGCAGCGGTGGACAATACCAAACTGGCCCCTTCCCAGTTCCTCTGCAATGGAGTATTTGTTGTGCAGATTCTTAGCATCGGAGTGAGGTGCCTTGCCTTTAGACACACGGCCGGTGTCATCCACCTCCCTGTCGTACAGCAGAACCCTGGACTTGTCTTCTTTGGTCATGACAGGCCCGCTGCTCTCGCTTGCGGCACTCTGTCCAAATTTATTTTCGGCGATGACTCTGAACTGGTAGCTGGTTCCTCCGAAGAGGTTGATGACAGTGTAGCGAGTGTCGCGGGACTGGGCCACACGCTCCCATCTCTCGGCCGTAGTGGGGCACTTCTCGATGATGTAGCTGATGACTTTGCTGCCACCATTGTTTGCGGGGGCTACCCAGTTGAGAGTTACGGAATCCCTGGACACGTCACTGGCTTTGACGCCCCTTGGTGGATCGGGAACGTCGGCTACATCCAGCTCGACCGTCTGCTGGTCGATTCCGAATCTGTTCTTGGCGCAGACGATGTAGAATCCGGCATCTTTCTTCTCCACGCCGTTAGGGAACACCAGAGACGTGAAGGATCTGGTGACGATGACTTGGTAGTGTCCGTTGCTATCAATAAGGTCTTGTCCCTTCTGCCATGTGATCACTGGATCTGGTTTGCCTCCAAATGGAATCTTGATGTTAACCATCTCGCCGCGCAGAGCAGGGATGGCCTCTTTGTCTTTGAGGTTCTTTGGCAGGTTGATTTTAGCTGGGATCTCCACATCGATGGACACTGTGGCACAGATGGAGCCTCCCTGGTTGGTGGCTCTGATTTGATACACAGTAGAATCCTCTTCGTCTGCTTCAGTGATGACCAGCTGATGATAACCGCCTTTAAACTCTTGGATTTTGATTTTCTTTCCGTCGGAGTAAACTTCCTTTCCGCGTCTGAACCATTTGATGACGGGTTTGGGCTGTCCGGTGATCTTGCACACCAGCGTGGCATTGCTCTTGTACTTGACGCTAAGGTTTCTCAGCTCCTCTTTAAAGGCAGGAGCGCGCACATCCACGGGCGTAGTGGGCACAATGGCGGCCGTCTCTTCGCTGTAGTCGCTGTGTCCTCCCAGATTCTCACACTTGACTCTGAAGATGTACTCGACGCCTTCTGTGAGGCGTTTGACGGAGAACACGGTCTGCTTGATTTCGTCTGTCGTGACCGCGCTCCATTCGGTCCAGTCTTTCTTATCCTTCTTGTTCTTCTTCTCCAGATGGTAGCACTTGATCTTTGACCCGCCATCGCTGACAGGAGGCTTCCAGGACACCACGCAGGAAGTGTTGGTGATGCCAGAGACAACCGGAGACAGAGGAGGAGATGGTTTTTCTGCAAAGAGGAAAAGGTCTGTTAGTTCCATTGAAAACAGCTTCTTAATTATTACTATTCTGATATGCCTTCTATTTGCATAAAAAGCTGTTAAGTTAATGAAAGTCAACCGGATGCAATTCAGTTAAAAAGTATGATACTTTTAACTATATTTAATTTCAATCTATTAACTGCTACATTTTATTCAAATCTAGAAACCTAATTGAAATCCCTTTGTGATCCCCTCTCTCACTCACCCAGCTGGCTCTTGATGAGGATGGGTGCAGTTAGCTGCAGAGGTTCGCTATTGCCGTATTTGTTTTGGGCGTAGATCCTGAAGAAGTATCCGGCACTGTCGATTAGGTTTGGCACGCGGCAGGACGTCCCGTTGATGGACGAGGACACCAGTTCCCACACGCTGCCCTCCTTGTCCTCGCGTTTCTCCACGATGTAGTTGGTGATCATGCAGCCTCCGTCGTCTTTGGGGGCCTTCCAGCTGATGATGACCGAGTTCTTCAACAGAGCGTCCAGAACAATGGGGCCTTGAGGTATGTCCGGTTTGTCTGGAAAATAATGAGATACTTAGAACCAAAAGCACAGATTTGTTCAAGAAAAACGTGACAAAAACCCCCAAAAAAGTCTCTGTTTGAAAGTTTGAATAATGCACTCCCCTCTCCCCTTCCTCTTCTTATCAACATGCTATCACCATCTATCATTGTCTCCCTGAGATAATTCCTGATAGATTCTAGTTCTTGATAAATGAAGAAATATCAACCAATTGCAGAGCTACAGCCTGTGGAAGCATGTGATTGCTTTAAAACAAGTGTCCCTAAGACAAAAATCCTTATAATACAACCCAAAGGTTCTTAAAGTCTTATTTTTCCTCAGATGACTTCTGGTATGCTGCATCACTATTTTATTGAAAGTAATTGAAAGTGAAAGTCGTACCATAGATCTCCACATTGAAGGCGCAGTCGGCTCGTCCAAAGTGGTTGTGCAGCCTGATGCGGTACTTTCCTCCATGTACCCGCCTCTGGACGTTCTTGATGACCATGTGCGTGTAGTGCTCCGTGCTCTCGATGCTCACGTCTTCTGAGTTCTCCAGCGTCTTTGCTCCGTGGAGCCACATGATCTTGGGCACGGGGCGGCCGATGTAGACGCAGTGGATTCTGAGCGTGGAGCCCAGTGCGGCGTAATAAGTGTCTTTGAGCAGGTAGTCCGGGTGGAAGGACGCCGCGGCCTCCAGCACCAGGGCTCCGGTGGTCTCGGCTTCACCGGCCTCGTTGATGGCCTTGCAGGTGTACTCTCCCTCGTCTCTCTGCTGGTCGGTCATAATGGACAGGGAGTGGTTGCGTCCGTCAGAACTCATCTCGTATTTGCGGGACTCCACCACCTCTTTGCCCACGTGGTACCACTTGATTTCAGGCAGCGGGCGGCCGATAATCTGGCACTTCATGACCGCGGGCTGGCCCAGTTTAGCTGTCACCTCATCCATCTCTTTCCTCAGGCTGGGTTTGTTCTCAACTGGAAGACAACAAGGACATGGTTAGAATGGGATTGAATTTAGTTAAAAGACACTTTAAAATGTTTGTCGTATGAATGTTCAAAATTCCAGAATGGAGGCGAGTGGAGCAAAAGTGAGTTAATTTAACAAAATAAATCAAGAATTTGACCTCCAACCCAAAACTGTATACTAATGTGTACATGTAGAATGTTCTGTTTGTGATTTTTGAAAGGGTCTTGAAAGTGTTTAGAAAGTGTTCAGACTGAACTCACCCTGGAGTTTGGTCTTGATGCATGTGGCGGTTCGTCGTGGTCTGCTCATTCCGGTCTCGTTTTCGGCAAACACTCGGAACTCGTACTCGGTGGCCTCGGCGAGTCCCGGCATCAGGAATTCTTTGTCCTTCAGGCGCTGCTTGTTGGCCTTTTTCCATGAGCTCTCGATGGACTTCCGGTACTCCACCCAATATCCCAGCACCGGCTTGCCACCGTCGCACTCCGGAGGCGACCAGCGGATCGAGATGTAATTATTGGTGACAGCAACGGTGTCAATCTCACCAGGCTGACTCGGCTTATCTGAGGAGAGGACATTAAGAGGGTTAGGAAGGGCCAACTGTGAGCCTGAGGTGGGTTGGACTTAGGGCTGACACTACTATAAGCCTGAGGCATGTTAGTCTGACAGTACTATGGGTCTGAGGAAGGTTAGTCTGACACTACTATGGGCCTGAGGCGGGTTCGTCTCAAGGCTGACACAACTATGGGTCTGAGGCGGGTTAGTCTCAGGGCTGACACTACTATGGACCTGAAGCGGGTTTGTTCTGTTGTCTGTTCACCTATTCGTGAAGAAAGAGGAGAACACCCACAGTAACACGGGGAGGACATGCAGACTCACCAAACGGATCTTTGCAGATGACAGCCTCAGACATAGGTCCCGATTGGCTCTCTCCAATGTCGTTGACTGCGATGATTCTGAAGTTATACTCGGCGTCCGCGGTCAGGCCCGGCATGGTAAACATGGTGGAGGTGATTTTCGCCGAGTGCCGGCTCCAGGATTCGGCCGAGACTTCCTTGAACTCAATAAAGTATCCGGTGATGGCAGAGCCACCGTCGTATTTGGGCCGAGACCAGGACAGAGCCACTGAGCTCTTAGTGACATCCATGATCTCAGGAGGAGTGCTGGAGGCCTCTGGGACACCTGTGGATATACAGAGAAACACAAACTTAATACTTTCTGTTCTGACTGTCACATCTGGACTAGACTTAGGATTATTGTCAATAAGATGTTTTGTCAGAGACTTACAGAGCGGCGTCTTGGGCACCAGCGGTTGTTCTGACTTCAGTGAAGAGCTGATTCCAAAGGAGTTTTCTGCAGTGACCTTAAAGTGGTACTCTTGTCCTTCTCTGAAGCCCTTCACCAGGAGCTGTGTGTCAGTGACGCGGGAGTCTATGGTGTACCAGGCGTTCCGGGCAGCTTGCCGGCGCTCCACGATGTATCCCAGAATCTCAGAGCCGCCGTCGTCAGCCGGAGCCTTCCAGCAAACTTTTACGCTGTTCGCCTGTACCTCATCGAACACCAGGGGGCCCACCGGAGCACTGGGGCGACCAATCACTTTCACCTGAGGGAGAGAGAGAGGAGAGGTGAGTATACGGTCAGAGATAAAACTACAAAACTGCAATTAGAGGTTCAAAATCAGGCTCAATTTAAACCTAGTTTAGTGCTGGTTTAGAGCTGGTTGAGTTTTGGTTTAGACCTGGTTTAGTCGCCTGGTTTAGAGAATTACAGACCATAAAGAACCACCACCCTCTGACATGTTAAACCTACAGTTGCAGTCCCACTCAGACCCTGGTGAAATCTTGGCACATCTCACCTTGATGGTGACCTTCTTCTTGCCGACGCGGTTCTCCAGCATCAGGTTGTACACACCGGAGTCTGAACGTTCCGCTCCCTTGATGACCAGCTCGCTGGCGTCCTCGGTGGAGGCGATCATGGCCTTTTCGGACACGGTGCTGCCTTCTTTAGACCACGTACAGCTGGGGTGAGGTTTCCCTTTGATGGGCACGGAGAGACGGACCACTCCTCCCTGACGCACCACGTACACATCTTTGTATTTGAGCTCCAGCTCGAAATCTGGGGCCTCTGTGAGGAAACGGAGGGAGAGAGAGGGTTAGTTTCTCTGGAATCTAAACAAGTGTGTGCCATGACTCCATCGAACCAATACACAGCGTCCAGTCTTACCGAGCATCTCAGTGATTTTGATCATGCTGGGGACCTCGGACGGTTCTCCGGAGCCGCCCGCGTTGCAGGCCATGACTCTGAACTTGAACTCCTCGCCCTGGGGCATGTTTGTGAGCGTGTACTCGCAGATCAGAGAAGGCGTGGTGTTGCACTTCTGCCAGGCCACGCTGCCCGCCTTCTGCATCTCGATGAGGTAACCGTCCAGGCGGGCGTCTCCCTCCTCGTCAGGCGGGTTCCAGGCCAGCGACACGGACGAGCTGGTGGTGTCGGTGACGCGCGGGTTCTGCGGGCAGCCAGGTGGGTCTGAGGGGAGAGAGGAGTTAGAGAGAGGCCTAATGAGGTATACATATTTCCTATGTTCCGAGTCTAGTGCACACACCGATAGGATCCGTGGCCACGGCGGGCTTGGACGGCAGGCTGGGTTTGCTCATTCCTCTGGCGTTGATGGCGATGACGCGGTGCTCGTATTCCAGGCCCTCGGTGAGTTCGGTGGAGCGGTACCGTGTCATGGTGATGGGGTTCTTGTTGGCGCGTATCCAGCGGTCGGAGCGCACCTCTTTCCTCTCAATAACGTATCCGGACACTTCCAGACCTCCGTCTTCCATCGGAGGGTCCCAGGCCACGGTCATACCGTCCCGGGACACGTCAAAGATGATGGGACGGCCGGCAGGTCCAGGCACGTCTAGAAGAGATTTGAGTCAGTTTTGTGTAGTTTTAGACCTCACTTACTCTACCTTCTCATATACTCACTGTTGAGGCTCTTGCAGGTGACCACCTCAGACTGCAGGTATTCTCCGGTGCCGTACCGGTTGATCGCGGCCGCTCGGAACACATACTCGTCTCCCTCGATCAGGTTAACGAAGCGGAACGTAGGCCTGCTCACGGCGTCAGACACCGGCACCCAGCCCGGTCTGTGGGCGTCTCTCTGCTCCACCACGTACCCACTGATGGGCGCACCACCGTCTCTCAGGGGTGGGGCCCAGCTAAGCAAAACTGAGGTGGCATCCACTTCATCAAAACGCATGGGGCCCTCAGGACAGTCAGGCTTAGCTGTAAGAGGAAACAGAGTTAGACTGGTTTAGAAGAGTGTGAGTATGGGGAATCCTGGTTTAGTTCTGGGTTTAGTCCTGGTTTGGTCCTGGTTTAGTCATGGTTTAGTCATGGTTTAGTCCTTGTTCAGTCCTGGTTTAGTTCTGGGTTTACTACGGGTCTAGTCCCGGTTTAGTGCTGGTTTAGTCCAGTCCAGTCTCTAAATAAAACACTTACAGAGCACAATGACTTTGATCTTCTCTGTGACCGTTCCCACCACGTTCTTCAGCTCCAGGGTATAAACTCCAGAATCATCGATGGTGGTGTCTGAGATTGTGATGGCCGAGGACTTGCCCGTACTCTTGACCTTCAGCCGGTCCGATATTTTGACGCGGTTATCGCCGAAGTACCAGGCACACACCGGTGGGGGGCGTCCCACTATGGGCAGCTCCAGATCCAGCGTCTTACCGGCCAAAACATTCACCACCTTCTGAGGATAACTAGACAGGTCTACAACCGGCAGAACTGGAGAAAGAATAGGGGACATTAGTCAGAAACAACTCTATATTCACTGTCCCACCTCCATACACATCCCAAATATCCACTATCCCTCCTCTGGACATGTCCCATATATACACTATCCCTCCTCTGTACATGTCCCATATATTCACTATCCCTCCTCTGTACATGTCTCTTATATTC
>JAVQJW010358907.1:0-10610 GCA_036025195.1 Hypseleotris klunzingeri
ATCACATAATAATACATTGTTCTACAAGATTCGAGTACTAAGCCAGGACTTAAGCAGGACCAAACCAGGACTAACTCTGAATCAAAACAAGACTTAACTGAACTAAGACTAAACCAGAACGGCATAACATCATTGAAGCAATAGGTTTGTTTTTCTTGTGATACATATTTACAGTACATTGCAGTCTTACTTAACACTGTCTCCACTAACCATCAGTCGATTACTATGGCTTCCCTACCTCAAAACTATTCAGACATTTCTATTCTTTTGCAAAGGCCTTTTTCGACCCTTATTATGTATTCTAGTCTTTACGTCAGAGGAAGAAGAAGATTTAATTTGTTGACAATTGCCGGCGCTCTCCTTTTAAACGTCTTTTAATTGATAACGGCATAGGGGAGAGCGGTGAACTTTAAATAGACATTCTAATTATCGGCTTTAAGAAGCAAGGGCTTTTTGGGAAATGTTATGGCATTTGGAATGGGATTAATGTTCGAGTGAGGCGCTGGCCACCCTGCAGCTAAATGACATTAAAGAGAGGGATGAGTGGTGCCGCTGAAGGGAGCAGACCCACTAGTCACAGCAGCCCGGGCGCCCAAGTCTGCCTCTGGGCACATGCACCGTGGGGTAGAGGGGCAGAGGTGGGGGTGGATGAGGGGTGGGGGTACTTATATTATACCTAAGCTCTTTTAGGATCCAGACACCTACAGTCAGCACATACCAGAACTGTGGCATGCAGGTGAATGAAATGACTGATGGCACTAAAATACTGTATATCACGATTTTAGTGAACTTTAGATTTTTTTGATCTTATTGACATAATTGCTATCAGTGTCTTCATAAAACACTAACACTTGCATTGTTACAATAAAAATTACAGTGTGGAGCAGAGCATAAATTAATTCACTGTATCATGATTCGTTATAGTAATCTGGGAGGATTAGCTGATTGACATAACTTCACATCGCCATTCAAGGTTTTATTGCAATATCACCCACCCTTAGTAACAATCATGTAAAACTTAATGTTTCATCTAGTAATGTTTTATCAACGTTGAAGTGTACACAAGATTCTGCCCAAACTATGTTACAAAAAAAAAACAATTATTCCAATCTAAATAGTTATTCCAATGTTGATAATTGCCAAGTGTTGGTTTGGGTAGCAATATGTAACATGTTGCAGCCTATTAATATCTATGTCTTATCAAATTAGACCTCAAATTAACACAGGATCACTTGGGGCTATTGGACCTGATAGGGCAAA
Organism: Hypseleotris klunzingeri; assembly: GCA_036025195.1. NCBI lineage: Eukaryota > Metazoa > Chordata > Actinopteri > Gobiiformes > Eleotridae > Hypseleotris > Hypseleotris klunzingeri. The sequence goes on from JAVQJW010358907.1 coordinate 1,261, forward strand.
GTTTGGGGAATGATTAAACTAGACCAAAGTGAGTGTATCATTTTGAACTTTGGTGATGTCTTAAAACTCACCTCAAGCATCTTAATGAGCTGAACTAATGCAGCCTGCTTGGCCCTCAGTGGGTCTTGGAGGTCTTGCTGGCTTTTCATACAGAGAGGCCTGTGTCCTGTGGTCTTTAACTGGACGTCCTGGATCTAGGGCTCTGGGAACTGACTGCAGAGCTGATGGATCAGCCACAGGTGCACAACAGGGGACTATCCTCTGGGTTAAATGTGTGACGAGAGATAGGTCAGCGATACATAGAGGTGGGCAATATGGCAAAAAATATAATACTTGTTTTTTTACTCAAGATCACAATATCGGTTTTATCATGATTAGAGTTTGTATTTTTTGTCTTACACAGAAGATTACTGTTATCAGTATCTTCATAAAACCTTTTTAACTACAAACTCAATTTACATCCAAGCCAATGTTCATCATTCAATGAAAAAAAAATATGAATATAAACACTGGCATTAATAGTTCCCAGATCATCATAACTTTATATCACGACTCAAAATATGTTCCAAAACCTCAAGAATATAATCAACAGATTATTGGTTTGTATTTTTGTCTTTTGAACTTCATGTCCTATGACATCATCATAAGAAAAAATTCCCTAACAATTTGTTTAGTATAATGATATTACGTTGAGACTGCAGCGCAATTGTATTAAAATTGTTGCCCAGAATAGTGGTCAGGTAAATTCCTTAACTCATTTCCTCATTTCAATAACATAAATTTGATCAAATAACTATTTATTATGTTGACAATATTTTGCATCCACAAACCTAATTGTGTTTACTACTACTACTACTACAAGTAGCTGAGACACAGTAACATGATCAGCAATTACCAGCTGAGAAAGTTATTGTACTAATAGGTCTGTGTTGAGGGGCAGGGCTGGCCTGTGGACTCACCCAAGGCTAGTATAGTATAGAATATAGTAGTTATAAAAATAGTTTTAATACATAGGTTAAAAAACACGGGTATAAAGATTTTAAAGAAAAGTGGTTTAGCCTGTTATAATAGGTTTGAGTATCTCGATGTGGAGGGTCAGAGCTGGCCTGTAGACTCACCCTAGTATAGGAGGCTATTATGATATAGTATAGTTAGTTTTTGTTTTAATACATTGGTTAAAAACATTGATCATAAAGGTTGTAGTAATATAACTTTTAGTGAAGAAGTGGTTTAGCCTGTTATAATGGTATCTGGTTGTGGAGGGTCAGAGCTGGCCTGTGGACTCACCTGAGGCTAGAGGATGGGGACCTGGGGAGAGTTGAGATGAGCCTGTCACACTGCCCATACATCAGTCATTATCACTAATCCAGTCACAGCACTGGGACCAGCACCAGGCCCATTCATCTCACAGCATCATTAAAGACCTCTAAATGAGAGCTATCTCTGCTAATGAGCTAATGAGGCTCTCTGTCAAGTGTGTGTGAAAGAGAGAGAGAGGCTGGAGTAAGAGCTGGAAGAGAAAGCACACATTTAAAGACAGACAAATGTAAAGGTGTCCTGTTATGCTAACTCAACAACATTTTCTATCAAAACATACATAGATGTATTTTGTTTTATTGATGTTTCAGTAATCTTCTGTGTACTGAAGCTCTGACATTCTGAGGAGCTGAAAATACTTGGTTTTTACCTTTCTACACAGACAGACAAACAAGGGGACATGCTAATCCAAGCTTTTTCAGCAGATTGAAAGCAAGCTTCCATAAATAAAAACACATTTAAAATTGGCCATTTTTCAAATTCATTTGGTAGAAGGCAGCACAAAAAATGATGGTAGAATCTTAAAACATCAACATTTTTAGGTAAAAACTCCTGGGCCTGTTGACATGAAACAAAAACTGGCATGAGGTTCAAATTCCCCTCTACTGCCCCACTGGTTACAAATCTCTGAGTAAGAACCAAGCAAATTCTCTGGACGAATAGAGCGGGGTTGTTAAGCTATAAGATACAGTGAGGTCACCAACCCAATCACAAACACATTTCAATATTTGTGAATTTTATGTTTGGAAATTTATTTTACAAAGTAGTGTCCGACACATACAATATTACTGACCATTGCACTACACAAGAGCTTTTGACATTATCGAATTGTAGAGCTTGAAAACAGCCTACAAAAGACAAGCATATGCAGTATCAGACACTGAGCAATCTGAAGTATCGTCCCATCACTTTCTGTTTACCGCTCGCACTCACCACATATAAACACCAGCCAGAGTTGTACTTGTTCACAATTGATTTTTAATTCGAAGCAGACTTGGATGTATGTTTGCAGCTGTTTTCTTCTGTTAATTGCAGTACCGCCAGAGTAAACATTATTGTCTTCTCACATATACAATGATCAATAACAAAGCTTGGGTGATGCGGAGATGTCGTGCTTTGCAGTGTGACATCAATCAATTATTTATGTACCTATGAAGCTCTACAATATTTATTTTCACTCGTGGTATACAAGATCAGGACTTGGAAAACAAATAGACAGCTAGTATCAAAGGCACATGGGTCTAAACAGCAGAAAGACTAAGAGCGACCACCCGGAGAAAGAGGTGATGATTTGCAAGAAGACTTTGGGAAAATTGTGTAATTGATTTAAACTCACTTCAGACAAAACAGTCTCCATCTATTTTAACTAAAAAGCAACTGGGATGCAGACAATGCCGATAACTATAGTCACAGATTCTGCAATATGAGGGAAAAATGTGTGCAGTGAATAAAAGGCAGTTTCTCTGAGGTTGGGTGTACACGTAGTTACTTAATTCTAAAAACCTATGAGAAGATCCATTAGTTAGATCATATTTGCAAACAGCACTAACAAGCCAAAAGGAGAAAGCTTAAGAAAGTAAAAATATTTAGAGATCCTCAACTCTGCCAAACAGGTCCTGAAAATATCAGACTGAAATTCAAGGTTATTGGCCAGTAATTGAGCATTTTGAACAACCCTAAAATAATTGTCCACACAGACTTGTGCTAAACGTGATCTCAACTGCCAAACAAAAAAGTATTTACAATCCTGTCAAAGCTGTGGCACAAATGTACATTATGAAGTGTTGTATTATTATCTGGTACAACCACATAATTTTTCTGCAACTTTGAAGTTGTTTTTTTTGGGTTGAGGCTTTCATAAACTCCCACAGTCATGCCACAAGTCTAAACTTGTGTTGATTTTGTCATGATCGTCAAATCGTGATTTCTGCACAATGCCGTGTTTACTGTTTTTTACATGCTTTAACCAAATAATATTTATCAAGTTCCATAGTTACTTAAACAGACACAACATGTTTTGCTGCCTGCCATCTTGTATTTGGGTCTATTTGTGGGTGGATGTAAGCCAGCGCCTCATCACTATGCTAAGTGTTTACAAATTGTTTTGCTCTTTTTAGGGGGGGATGTTGGAGGCAGTGATCAGTCAGGATGGCTGCACTTCTCCACATGACACAGCGCCCTTATGGTGTTGCACATGGCCCTCTATTAATAAACAAATGAAGGGCTCACCCCGGAGGTCAGCCGTGCTCAGCTGGCCCATTTGCCTCGGTGATCTCTCGGCTCTCGCGGATCCAAAATGGCCACCCGCTGCTGTGTCTGCCTGTCAGACGGCTGCTAACCTTGTCTTTGGTGACGGGCAGTGCTAGGACGGGACGGGGGTGTGAGGGGGGGCACAGGGGGCATGTGGTGCCCTCCTCCTTTCGCCTGATTAGTGTGAGTGACAAAGTGGTGCAGAGAGTCCACTCAGGCCTTCATAATAAATCTATCATGGACTAATAGAATTCCATCAATCCTGGATCCTCAGTCTCCAGGCCGTCCCCCTGCTCCCCACCCCTCGGGGGGGTCATCGTGTCAGGGCGAGAGCCTGTGTGGGGCTGCCTATGTTGGGGAAGGGGGGTTCAATCCTTTGGGATTGTACAACTGTTATTATTCAATTACGCTGCCTTTTCTTCCCAGTTAAAAGACCATGATATCATTATCACTTAATGAATATATATAATTGGATCTTGGCTGCCGCTTCCCTGTGGTCTGATGAATACCACTCACTATTCATTCGGCCCCAGCTCATCCCCTTGTACCCTGCATACATTACTGAGGGCCGTGGAGCTACACATGATCACAATCATGATGATGGTGTCAATATGGGAGTTTCAATCATCTCTGTTCACATGTAATATTTAGTCTAAAATTACAACTTTTTATTCCAGTCGTACAATCAGTTTTTATTTGAAGCACTAAAAACACTCTCACAACACATCACACTTGGATCAATATAAAAACAAAAGGCATGGCTCCAAACCTCTGACCATCACAAAATCATTTGGAATAAATGAAGAGTTTTTTTTCTACTCAAACAATACCTATATTCTGCATGTGATTATTGCAATTTCCATGTTTTGTTTAATAACCCCATGACAATTTACTGTGCAATCGTTTGCAGAAACTCATTAAGTCCTGAGATAGGATCTGGGTTTCATCTTCTCCCTCCATGATTGCTGCACATGAAGAAATTGTTTAGGAAAATCTTGCAAAAGTAATGCAGAACAAATGGAGGATGGAGGTATTTCTACAATAGCTAGCACCATAACAGATTGTTCCCATTTAAAAACACTGATGTGCGCTAGCCTGAAAGTGAACAAACTACATAAAGAGGGTTGCGGCTACGACAGTCACGGTCATCAATAGCTTTTCAATCTGCCAGTGAACAATGAAACAGGCTGAAGATGGTGATGAGGGACACTAAAAACATTGATTTAGCATTTGTCCACTTGATTTGGAGCCAGACAAGAGCAGAGAGGGGCTGGGGGACTTTGAAGAGGCAGAACCAGGAGTATGTTTAGCCACCTCCCATTCAGATGTCAAGCTTTTCTTAGAAACCTAAAAGCAAGCGTTCCCTCCCCTTTGTATTGTTGAGGGGAACTGTGGCATGAGCGTGTCTTTGTAAATCAGGCCTGGGAGCGGGTGCATGTGTTCAGAGATGGGCTCAATGCTAAAGACAGGCCCAACACATGGATACAAAGATGAGTATGGGGCGTACAATGTCATTAATCCTACTTAAAGATGACAGTGAAGACAACAGCACCGTGATCCATCTGCTCCACAGTCAAGACACATCAGAGCTGGGGCCTCGTAGTTATTACTGTTTTAATCACATTACGGTTGAATCTTAATATTTGGGAAATTTGGGGGGTTGGCTTGTTAGAAAAATTTAATGACAAAATTTAAATAGAGCTAAAATCTAGTGGCTCTGAACAGTGGGACTTTTATTTCTAATTATAAATTCTGAAAGATTTTTTACAGCAAAATTATTTTACTATTACCTTGAAAGCATGTATATTTAAAAATTTTAAACTGTGAACTGTGGGTCCATATATTAGTTCAAAATATCAGAATTATATTAGATTCGGCACATCAGATAATACAATTAAAAAAAAGAGAATTTTTGTAATTAAATGCCATTTATTATGCTACAAAATTAGGATACTGTATTTGAAAGAAGAGAGATTATTTTTTTGCAATAGAATCTGTGAATATCTATTTGACTCAACCTCAAATACACCCACCTCTCCCACACTACCTCACCTCACCATCAGGCCACTTTCACATCAATGTCGCCCTTTTCACATGCCGCCTAAAAACCCCTGAACCCCAGTCTCACTTAGTCAGCCATGTCTACAATACATCACTCCAAATTAAATTTACATTAGGCCCTCCTCCATCAAAGACGAAGCCAAAAGAAGAGGCAGCAGCGGGGAATGAAATGGGGCGTCATTACCCGGCAGCACAGCACATGACTGTCCATCTATTAAAGCCTTTTATACACATGTCTCAGGATTTTACCAAAGTTCATGCATACCTAAGTGAAAGTTTGTGTTAAAAATTAAAAGCTCTTTTAGGAGGACAAAGGACTTTCTGAACTGTTGACTTTGAGAGGGGCTTTATTACCCCCAACCATGTCTGGCGTCGCCACAGACAGCCCCCCGACCCACACTGTCTCACCATTCACGTTTTTTTACCTCTGGCTCCTGCAGACTCTACACACATCATTAAACATTGTTCATCCTCAGAAATATTATCAGGGAAAGTCTGCCACAATGGCTCTCGGTGCAAAGATAATTGGAGATTACCATTTTGATTAGCCACAAAATACAGAAATATATCAATATACCCAATTAACAATATTCTAGGACTGCACAATATTTGTATCGCAAGAATCTGCAATGTATCCCCATAATGACATGTTCTTAAATCTAGCACAGTTAAAAACATTTTTTTCCATTGAAGCTGGGAATAAAAAATATGTTAAAAGTCTAGTATGTTAGATTTCAAAATATTGCAATAATATCAATGTCGCAATATTAAACACAGTTAGAGAATAATGTTTTTCCATATGATGCAGCCCTAATACCTACTACATGTTGTATGTTGGGTTTCGATGAACAAGACAGTCGAAGTTTACCAAACAAATCCACTTGTTTAGGTTTTACTATTATCTACAGTTAGCAGTTTTTGTCCCCATTATATTAAAAGTTCACATCCTGAAGTATACTGTCAAATGAAGACATAAAACATCACATAATTTAATCTCCCTATATTGTTGCTTAAATATTTTTTATGTTTGTATTAGGGATAAAGTTGCACTAAGTAATGTCATGTCGAGCAAAATGTCCTACAGATTTTTAATACAAATATTGATATTGTAGATAGCATGTGGATTATGCAGACAGCACTCACTCAAAAGTCAACCCATTGGATGTCTTTGATCATTGAGTTTAGGTAAAATCAAGATAATAGTCTGAACATGTAATCTACACTAATTGTATTTGTTAGTGACCAGGAGTCAGCCGCTTACAGTCTGTTGACCAGTGCTACTGTTTGGCCTTTTTGAAATACAGGGAATACATGCAGTCAGACTTTGTAGCTTTCCTAATCTAAGAATATTCTGTATAATTGCAATAGGAACATACAATTATTATAGCAATGTCAAATTTCCAATATCACATTTTTTTTAAATGTATCAAAAAAAGAGACGGCATCTAAAAAACTGCTAATTATATCATGGCCCAGTAAGTCCTATTGATTTCAAAATCATTATTGCAACCTTTAATACATTTTAAATTAGAAACTGCTTGTTTAGGAGGCTTTGAGTTTGGTGTAAACATCTTAATTTCCTCCATAAATCACACTTGACTTGGTCTTGGTGTGTGTGCTCTTTATTCCAACACTAAATTAAGAAAAATGTATTCAGAAACCACACGCCTTTTTTACAGTTGACAAATGAGGATTAGGCCTACCCTAATGCAAACCCTGTTGTACTGTTGATGTTGTGGTTTGTATGGGTGCATACAGGGACATATTATGAGCCGTCATGGAGGTTTTGTCAGATTGTGTTGTACATTGTCAGGTTGCATTAGGCCTCTTCATGTCACTCTGCTCCCTCTCCTGTATGAGTGTATATCAGTGATGCATTAGGACACAGTGTTTCCTCCCCTCACGTCCTCACCGTTGGGGATATATTTGCATTGGAGCGTCTGAAAGCAGCTGGAGTGAACCCGCTCAGTAAAGGCACCTGAGTGCTGAGCGCTTACTCTTTAATTGCTTCATTATCGTCGGTGCTAATCCCTCTCCAATTTCGACACTCTCATTTTCCACACTAATTTGTCCCGGTCCCTCTCCGGCGCTCTCTCTCTCACAGTCCGTAGCGCTATGGCACCTATTTGCTTTCCAAGGCAATGATAACAATTAATGCAGCAGTCGGCAGCACTCGTTTCATATAAACCTGTTTTAGGCGACTAAACAAGGGGCTCTGATAAACAGACTCCGGAGCCAAGACGCAGAGCTTCACGGCACCATTTGTCTCTCTAATTATGCTTTAATTACAACTGTGTATGCTAATACACTAAACATTTGCATAGAACATTCACACAACAACTTTGTGCTTTCTTTTTACGAGTGCTGCAGAAGGAGCAGACAACAACAGCAGCGAGGCCTGCTCTGTGTTAAATTACATTAGGGAATAGTTTACAATTAAAAACAGTGCTATACTGCTCTCAGACTAAGTGTTTATTTTGTATTGTTAGGTAACAGTAAACAATGTCTGAATGAATAGAGTTTGGTGTAGATTAATTCCTTAAATGAACATTGCTGCATTGAATTTTGTAATTGCAAATATGAGTAAACATGCTTTAACAAAGGAACGCTGCATTGTTTTCTCTAACTATAGAGTTCTTCTGCAGTATAATGATCTCACAGTCTATAATGTGGCATAAGGAATATTAACAAACCACTACACAGTAAATACATGCTATGATTCAGGCTTAGATCATCCAATCTTTGACAACTAGCCTGCTGATGTTCATGCAACCACATCATTCACCAATGACTTATCCCCAGACCTCGGTCCCAGGACTTCAAATATAAACTGTACATGACAAGTTGTATTACTGTAAATGAAAAAACAAGACACAATTGAATGAAAATAGTACTAATAAAAATCACATCGCTTCTTTCTCTACATCACCAACAGTGTGCCAAACCTTCAATAGCTTGCCAACAATTAATTAACTTTTCAAGTGCAACCAAAAAGGATACAGTCTGTTCATGAGTATTTGAGCAAACCCCCTTCCTAAAACTTCACAGAGCAACTAAAATGTCATGTTTGAACTTCCTTATTTTTTTATATTAAAACTGCATTTGGGTGATAAAATGCTAAGTGACTACAGTCAACCCAGTTCTTTTCCATATCTTTCTGTCTTTGTCTGTGCCAGTGTTGACCCCAGCCTTTGCTTCAGTGCGAGGCGTTCGGCTACACACCTAACTTAACTACATGTCATTGAGCCATTAACATACAAATGACCCGCAGTTATCCTGTGAGCAACGCTTCCCCAAATGCCACCAAATGCTAAAGAATCACCATTTACACATAAGTAACCCGCCCGGCACTGGTAAGTCAATGCCGTTTTGGCTAAAATCAATGCATTCGCAGACAATTAGGAGATAGGATTATGACATATTACTGCAGAGATAATGGAGGCGATGATGAGGTCGTGTGAAGCTGGGACAGGGCAGTTTTAGTTTAATAAAAGCAGCACGTATAGAGCACACTTTTGTAAATGGACTGATCTCAGTGAGTGACTGAACATTCAACAGAAACCATATGACCATCGAACTACTGTTGCTGTGATATTTACATGCAGCTTTCATTCATCAAAACAATTACATGTTGATGCAAAATGAAGACTTTGTAGTGAATAATAAAGCATTGCATGAGCACCATTCAACTAACCTTCTCCAGTAAAACAGTCCTATTATTA
>JAVQJW010359385.1:0-10113 GCA_036025195.1 Hypseleotris klunzingeri
TCATAACATCATAATTTAATTTAGCCCAAAATATTTGTATTTTTATAATTTAAACTTACACACACAATTACCACAGCACAAAAAGATTTAAAATATGTTAGAAGCTTGAACTGGTTTTAATTTAAAAGAACACTCATTTTTTAATCTTCCAGTAGTATATCTAGCTCTTCCAAAGGCAGCCTGAGTCGAAGTTCTTTCTCTGTCATTAAGTCCACAAATTCTTGCAGATTCTCAGGAAATAGCTGTACTGCATCCATATACAGGCCCTGGTCACAAAAATACATCGTTACAACAATAATGACATTTATGTGATGTTGCATGAAAAAAAGTTACATTTAGCCATTCTTTAAATATTTTACCTTTGACCATGGAACATTTTGCAGAGCTTTGTAGAAAATCCCTTTGGCTTGGTCCACCTTTCCATCTGATACCTAAATGACAAAATATGGGCCTTTTAACTATGCAATAAATGGTGTTAATGTAAATGTCAATATTTCTTAAATTTGCATTTTATTACAATGTGAAAGCAAACACAAATGATTCATCTATGTTATTTAAACAGTGTACATTTTATTGTATATATAATTAATATTTGAGGAAAAACATAAGCAAACTACTGACTTCAAAACATGTTTTCCATCTCACCAGAAAGTGCATGTACATTCTCCAAAGTAAAGGACAGTGAACTCCCATCTTTGCTTTTGTTGCATTTTCAAACAGTCCCCGGATTCTGTGACTGAGGCCATTCTCTGGCCAGGTAGGTAATGCAGTGCCATGGGAACAGGATCTACAAGGAGCATTTTAAAAATGCATAATTAGGTCTGGACACAGTAATTACTAGTATTTAAATAAAACAGATACAGCGGTAGACCAACATTGCACATAACCACCATTCTTTACCTCTGTGCAGCATCCACAGTCTGCTTTCTCTGTTGTTCGGCGACAATGGCAAAGAGGCTTGGTACAATGTTATTTGTGTTCCTCATTACAGAGTGAAAAAAACGCCGAGCTCTGCCAGCGCTATGATAACGGTTCTCAACCTGAAAGACAATCGGAGGTAGCATCATTTAGAATTAAATTTTTTAAAGCAACTAAATCAAGATAAAGATAGAAAAAATGACCTGTATGTAGATGCTCCAGAGGGCTGCAGAGCAAGGCCAAGCGGGTAAGAAGGTTGTCAAAGTCTCTCGTAGTGAAGCCAAGGGAAACACACTGACATTGTTGTGATATCTGAGAAGTGCTGCTTGCTGTATGGCTAAAGCCTGGCACTCATTCGATAGTTTGTTGATATATTCTGTTTTACTGTTAGGATGGATTATTTCTCCAGACTTCTTCTCAAGTGAAAGTCTCTGAAGTAGATTGTCCATTCTGTTTCTTGCCTGTGAATACACATCAATAGCTGCCTGGATGCCCACTGTGAGGTACTGGAATAGAGCGTGGCAGCCAACCAGGCCTTTCAATACCTGTGCGTCCTCACAATCTTGACCAAAAGAGAGAAAATATTATTACAGGTTGTGTGATTTGTAAATCATGCAACAAAAGAGTTAGATAATAAGGCAAACCTGCAAGGGAGTTCTGGTCCAAAGTGGATAAGGTGCGATTTAGAGCTTGGTCATACGACTTCCGAGCTTTTAAAATGGAAACTGGAGAAAGCAGTGGTGAAGATGAGACTGAGGTTCCTTCTGCGAGCCTCGTCAGTATACACACAGCTAGTGAGACAGTTACATCCGTTTGTCGTCCACCAACACATGATGTATTTTCAGTCTCTAATTGCGCCCACAACAGTGACAGATTACACAGATCTGGGCAGCTCAGGCCTTTGGTTCCCCCGAGTGCTGCTGCTGTCCCAAAAACCTTACGGGCCTCTTCAAGATTTCCTAAAAGCCACTCCAAGTGAGCGTACTCCCGCCACAGCTGAAGTGAAGCACGGCTCTCAGGTTCTTTAAGTAAACGCTTACAGATCCGTTTGCTGTTTTTGCCCTGCGAGTGGAGGCGTTTTTTGTTGCCGCTACGTGCACTTCCCAGGACCTGTTATTGTCAAAAATACAAATATACTGTATATATTTCAAAGTTAATTAATTGAAACAATAACAAAAAAATACCTTTTACCTTTAGTTTCTCATACTGTATCCGACTTAGAGACAGAATGGCTCGATGGTGGACAGGAAGTACTGGCAGGATCATGGCAAAAACATTATTCAGAAACTTCTCACCCTGCTTTCCAAGCCCTATGCACTTTGGTGTTTCTTGGAGAGTGTTCATCTGACCAACAGAGTTAAGCCCAGAGTGTGAGAATTCATGGAACGTTAGGGGTCGGGTAAGGTCATCATCTAAAATAACATAATGCGTAAGAGTTTATTTCAATAAATTATGTCACTTTGTATAGTACTAAAGGGTAATAACTATACTTACTTTGTGTCAATAGTGAAAGGTTTTCCAGCAGCATCCCTGATTGGCATGACACTGCATTCACTGGCAATCCAAGGAATGACAAAAAGTGGAGGAGCAGACGGAGTTGTAGTTCTGAAGAAGACGGGCAAATCAGAGAAGGGCCGATGTCATCAAACAGCACCTTGAAAATTAGGTGAGAGAATATACATTAAAAAACAAACTGAATAGATCTAGATCTATTCAGTCTATCTATCTATCTACTATGCCCTGTTTTTATTTTTATTTTTATTTTGTTTGTCTTTTGTGTCTAATGGACCACGAGTCTGCAAATAAAGTCTATCTATCTATCTATCTAGATACAGTAGATGTAAACAATCAAATCTGGGTTTATTTAACAATAACGTTTCGGTTTTTGTTTTTTTAATCTGTTGGATTAAAAAAACAAAAACAAACAATGCTTAAAATTGACAATCAGTTCTATGATGTCGTCTGTAGAGGTCAGGGGAGGGACTAAAGTAAAACTAGACTACTACGACAAAAGTGGTAACCCACAAAGTCTGATCTAATGTTGCTGTAGAGGCCAGGGGAGGGACAGAAGTAAACTTAATATAAATATAAATAAATATGACAGTTTTAAACAGGTTTTAGTAAAGTTACACCTTTAATAACTTAAAATACATGTCTAAAATCCAACTGAATCTAGTGGCTAGTGCTTGCGAATGTCTCACTAGCCACAATTTAAATGTATCTTCATTCGGCTACTTGGTTAGTGTTAATGTCTAATTGACTTGTAGCTAATTATCTGTCAGAAGCCATTACCTGTCTGTCAGGGTCCTCACAATCCTCTTCTGATTGGCCCTTGGCGCTGTCCGGTCTCCACGGTAACCACTGAGCTGCTTCACGAGACGACTCTACATCCAACCATAGCCTCCACTTTGGCTGAGCCCGATCTCTCACCTCCTCTTCCTCCTCCTCTTCATCTCCCTCTTCCTCTATGTAACACACATGTGAAAGAAGCAGAGGTGGCACTACCATTAGGCAAAAGTAGGCAGATGCTTAGAGGCCCAAGCTTCCAGGGCACCATAAATAAAGCCTTGTCTTGGTAAATATTAACTATGGTAATCATTTTAAAATAGCATTACAAAGACAATACACCTTGCCAGTTCTCCTTTTTTTCTGTTTGGTTAAGCCATTTGATTGTGGACTGAGAAATGAAGAACTTTTTTTCCAAGTAGGACTTAAAAAGCGCCAAATATAAAAGGCCTCAGGTTTAAAATGTGCTAAAATGCCTGCTGTTGCTAATCCTGCTGCTACATGAAGCTATTAAGGTAACAGATTTGTTTATTTCCGAGTGAACACTTCAGAGTTTTCTTAACTGCGAGCTCCGGTATCCAAGGACAACTGGAACGCAACATTTTACCTTCACTGGGCTGTAGCCACCCTCCTCGCTCTTGTTGAAGCATCCATGTTTTCCATCCTTTAGCTCCAGACTCACCAACCCTCGCTTCCCCACAGTCCCAAAAGGGCTCAAAGAATTCCACCTGTACATACACAAATATTGATATGTATGTCGTAAGCTACTTTATTACTATTTGGTGAAAAATGTATCGAGTAATGTAAACCTGCTGTTTAGTAGACAGTTTTTGTAGACTGTCAGGTTTAAAAAAGGTGAAGTCGATCATGGCTTGAAACAGAGATGTTGCTTTTTCGGAGTTACCAGCTTGACGCAGGAAATGGCACTGCTGAATAAAGATATCTAAAAAAAAAAGATATATGATGAAGAAAAAGGGGCAATAAAACATTATTTTGCATGCTGAATAAAAAAGGTGCAATAAACCAACAATAAACAAAGTCTCTTACCCAACATATCATCCTCAACCCCAGGCAGAGCTGGATGAGAGACCATGCTTCCATCACGAACAGCACTGAGTGTACTTAGACACTTGCCATACGCTGAGTTAACCTTTGACACAGAAAAGTTGCTGAAATAGCTCTGTGTAAACAGCAAATACTCCTTCCACAGCGGTGCACTATTTGGGTGGAGAAACACCTACAGTGACACAGAAAAAAAAACACCCTGGTATGCAATAGTCATTTTTTACATTGTACAAAGTCAACAGAAAACAAGAGGTCTAACCAGTTTCTTCCACTCTTTGGCCAGAGCTGAAGATTCCCAGAGTTCTTGGCAAATTTTTAGCCTCTCCAACTGTAAAGCTATGCAGCTAGGGTTGGTGGCAACTGCACGATCTGCGATGCTCAGCTTTTTCTCCAGCACTGCGCGAGATGAGGATTTATGACGCTCTGTCTGGTCACTGCCTTGATTCTCCTCTTCACCTCCAAAAGCTGCAGTACTCAGTTCATCCTGGGCAACAAAAACAGCATATCACAGAATTAAAATGTAACCACATTTGTTTATCCAGAGTAATAGATAATGGATTATAGTATGTTAAGTAGTGTTTTGTACCTGATAATGTATGAACTGTATCCACAATTCAGTATCTTCAGGCTGCTCTCGAAGTCGCTTGTTAAACTCTTCAGTCTTTCCCATTGATAAAGATGCAGTCTCCTCTGTTTGTATGTCTTGTTTATGGTTTGCTTCCTCAGGCTTTCCTTTCCCCTGCATCCAAAGTGCTGTCGACGAGTCGTACACGCCAAGGGGATTCAATGAAGTCTGTCTGTCTTCTAAATAGACATCCCATGTTATTCATGTGCCAAACAAATAATCCAAAATATTCTGGTACATCACTTACTTGTTTGTAAATTTAATACTTTTTCTTCAGTATCACACAAAGATAGGAAAGAAAGGGCCCCAGTGACTGTGATTTTAGGGGGATGTAATGTTAAAACTGGAGGTTCAGATCTTAGTAGTTGACGACTTGCTTTAGAAAAGTATCTTTCCTCTCCTTTCTTCTTGTCTTTGACTTTTTGTTTCTTTTGTGATTCTGAGTCATCCCAGGTGATCCCCTGTCTGTGACTGTCTAGACCCAATGAAGAAGTGCCCCTTCTTTTGTACCTGCATCATGCACAGAAACACAACATTCTTAAAACCTAAATGCATGAAATGTTTAAGTATAAATTGTATTCTCTGGTCACATACAATACTGGTTAAAACAAACATAAAAACACATTTATAGTCTATGCCAAATCTATCAAGAAATGCTATGTATTGTATATACCGTGCTACATCCCCTCTGTAAAGTGACTTGTATATCCAGTTGGACGTGTCAGACTTGTGATCAACACAGAATGCCTCTTTTACAGTTGATGAAAGGTCGTCAAGCCAACAGAAACGACTTGCAAGTGGAACATCTTTGGGGCTGAATAAACATAATGTAGGTTATACACCAGATCTTTCTAGTAGCGTTAACACTGTTGGCTTTTTCTTTACATACCTATCTGTGTCTTGTTCCTTTTTGAGGTCACTTGGGTAGATAACGTCAGAGTCAGAACCACTGTTATCTGAATGTCCACTTCGCTTTTTGTGTTTCTTCTTTTTCTTTTTCTTCTTTTCACTTTTCTTTTTCTTCTTTTTGGGTTCCACATCATCATCCTTATCATGTTCATCAGCTGAGCTTAACTGCCTAATATTAGAGACAGTAAAAATTAAGATAGTATAGTAATAACAAAATAAATACAAACAATGCTGAAACAAGTACCTCGATTCAGTGTCGTCTCGCTTCTCATCAGCATTGTCCAAAAAACGACTATGAAGCGAGAGTGCATCTCGGGTCTGAAAACTTGTATTATTCAGCCAATCTAAATCTGAAAAGATAATACGTAGACTGTCATTTTGAGTCAAAAGAAAGCAAAGCTGTAAGTCAACAGACATGTTTTACAGTGCACCCGGAAATGCGTTGACCGCTAGTTAACCTACTTGACACACACATAATTTAAGCGACTAAATGTGAATAATGCCAAGCAATATTTACCATTGCGCGAATCTTCAACTTTGTTGGAGGCTTCTTCAGCAAAAGCTGGAAACAGCGCCATGATGTCGAGTCGCACATAAACAGTCGCAGGATGTTGACGTCAACACATTTACCCCCTGATTTCCCCATTGATTTGTCCGATTTTAGGCCTTATGAGTCGCTTTTTAAAATAAAGCTACATATCAAGCTCAACTAATTTTGTTGTATTTTTATGATCCCTGCATTAAATTTTACCGAGGGAAGCCTTCGGTTGTGTTTTGCGTACAAATAAGCTTTTTGTAAATTTGAGACGACGTACTCAGTACGTAGTGAGTATAATATGTGCATATGAGTGTAATATGTATATGAGTATAATTGCATTAACTTGGTCTGGTTTACATTACTTGGTCATTTTGTTTCTAGAGTAGCCCCTGCTCAAACCGGGCTGGGGGGCTGGGTGGGCCCAGGGCTGCAGCGTCTAGTTGAATATTTCAGTGTTTTGTGTTACCAAGGGAACGATTGACTCCTTTTTCGGAGCATTGTCCAATCATAGCGTAGAGTCAAATTTTCCACCAATGAAATCCCTAGTTTGGATTGAGTGACGTTTGGCTTGTCCAATCAGATTTAGCCGCTAGATAGACTTGGAGCTGCTCTCACCTTCGCAGGTTAGTCCGTTACTGGATCTGAAGACATCCTTGTATCAGCTACTACTTGCTGCTTTTTCCTGAAAAGTTTTTGAAGTCGATCAACATGAGGGAAATCGTTCATCTCCAGGCAGGCCAGTGTGGTAACCAGATCGGTGCCAAGGTTAGTATTAATCTTTTGACGGTGTCAGCTTATGTATTTGGGTTTGAGCGGGCCGCTAAGCTAAACTAGCTCGGTAGGAGCCGCCAAGATAAGCATAGCGATGGTGTAATCACAAGTGTTGAGTAACGCGGGAATTTTTTTTTTAACTACTTGTTGTTTTATGTTGTTTATATAGTTTTGGGAAGTGATAAGCGATGAGCATGGCATCGACCCGTCCGGGACATACCATGGTGACAGTGATCTGCAACTGGACCGAATCAATGTGTATTACAACGAAGCAACGGGTAAGATCCACATATTTGTAATTTGTTGTCATGTTAGTCAGTTGCTTGTGGATGTTGAGAAAACGCCAACCTTTATCTGGGCCATCCTGTGGGAGTTGGGGGGGAAATCATAATAGGATATGTTGTGGAGGGCAGCGAGACCTTCCTGGATACTGTCGCTGTGTTTCCATAATAACAATGTTTCTATGGTACAATGAATCAACAAAACCACAGACAGCCTTTTGTGACCCCTTTTGTGGAACAAATGAAAATGAAAGTCGTAATAATATTTTACTTGCACGCATTCGCTTATTTTAACCAAAAATACAGGTCTGCAAACATTAAAACCTTTTAATATGTCTGAACTATGTCTACTTGTAGTTGGGTAAAATAATTTTGCTTTTCTCTCCAGGTGGAAAGTATGTCCCCCGTGCAGTTCTTGTTGATTTGGAGCCAGGAACAATGGACTCTGTGAGATCTGGTCCTTTTGGTCAGGTCTTCAGACCAGACAACTTTGTCTTTGGTGAGAATTTAAATATGTATATCACCTGGGAACAAGTCAGTGTAATATAAAAGGATTCAATTTCTCATTTGTTTTTTGTCATGTGAGCACACAGGCCAGAGCGGAGCAGGCAACAACTGGGCTAAAGGCCACTACACTGAAGGAGCTGAGCTGGTGGACTCTGTGCTGGATGTTGTGAGGAAAGAGGCAGAAAGCTGTGACTGTCTGCAGGGCTTTCAACTCACTCACTCTCTGGGGGGAGGCACTGGCTCTGGCATGGGTACCCTACTCATCAGCAAAATCCGAGAAGAGTATCCAGACCGCATCATGAACACTTTTAGTGTGGTCCCTTCACCCAAGGTACTAACAGCTTAGTTAATTAAAGAGATGGAAGAAGTGAGTACTATCTGTCTTTTAATCATATTAACTTTCTCTTGTTTCTTTTCCCCTGTCAAACTCCAGGTGTCAGACACAGTGGTGGAGCCTTACAATGCCACATTGTCCGTCCACCAGCTGGTCGAGAACACAGATGAAACCTACTGCATTGATAATGAGGCTCTGTATGATATCTGTTTCCGCACTCTGAAACTCACTACACCTACATATGGCGACCTGAACCATCTCGTCTCAGCCACAATGAGCGGCGTCACCACCTGTCTGCGCTTCCCTGGGCAGCTTAATGCTGACTTAAGAAAACTGGCTGTAAACATGGTGCCATTTCCTCGGTTGCACTTCTTCATGCCTGGCTTTGCCCCCTTGACCAGTAGAGGCAGTCAGCAATACAGGTAGACATAATACCCCAACCCTCCAGAATGCATAGTTTAAAGAAAACAGTTTTATAATGTTATATTTTTTACTAGGGCCTTGTCAGTTCCTGAACTCAC
Source organism: Hypseleotris klunzingeri (assembly GCA_036025195.1). Classification (NCBI taxonomy): domain Eukaryota; kingdom Metazoa; phylum Chordata; class Actinopteri; order Gobiiformes; family Eleotridae; genus Hypseleotris; species Hypseleotris klunzingeri. The sequence goes on from JAVQJW010359385.1 coordinate 8,756, forward strand.
CCAGCAGATGTTTGATGCCAAGAATATGATGGCGGCCTGCGACCCACGCCACGGCCGCTACCTCACAGTGGCAGCCATTTTCAGAGGCCGCATGTCCATGAAGGAGGTGGATGAGCAGATGCTGAATGTACAAAACAAGAATAGCAGCTACTTTGTGGAGTGGATCCCCAACAACGTCAAAACCGCTGTGTGCGACATACCCCCTCGTGGCCTCAAAATGGCCGCCACCTTCATTGGAAACAGCACAGCCATTCAAGAGCTGTTTAAACGCATCTCAGAGCAGTTCACTGCTATGTTCCGTCGCAAAGCTTTCCTTCACTGGTGAGTAAATAGAAGGGCTCTTGTTTTTCCTGTAGGGGAGTAATCCAGTACCTGTGCTGACATGCAGAGGGACTGTGGGTATGAATAGGTTTATTAATGTTGCAGGTACACCGGTGAGGGCATGGATGAGATGGAGTTCACAGAAGCCGAGAGCAACATGAATGACCTGGTTTCCGAGTACCAGCAATACCAGGACGCCACGGCTGAGGAAGAGGGCGAGTTTGAGGAGGAGGGAGAAGAAGACATAGCCTAAAAGCACGTGCTGGATCTTTTCTTTTACTATGCAAAAGTTAATGCTGTGGTAACTGTTGTTGCCCAGACTTAACATAAATGCTAAGCTTTATACCAGCTTTTAAATGTTTTCTTGTTCTGTTGTTTCTCGCTGAATGTTTTGTCCTCTTATAGTTTTCTATGTGTAAACTAAAAACTTTTATTTAAACATGAAACTGAAAAAAGATGGTTTAAGTCCTTAGTATAACACTATAGTCTGTCCGATAGTGAAGGACATTTTTCTTAGAATCATTTCAGATACCTGCTGCTCGCTGGAATGTACCAGTATATTCTGTCATAAACATATCAATAAAATTATCATGAATTTTCTCTGAGTTTTAATTTATTCTTTACCTGAAATTTAGTCTAAAAATAAAAAAACACTAGACAATTAATAACAAAAAGGCTTTATAAATTCACATTTGAAGCAAGAGATATACTTTTCAACATCACTGTTCCCAACATACCATAAAACAAAACACAGTTTTTGTGCGTATAGACTGAACCAAGTGATTTTTTTAAACAAAAGTCTGTTAAGACAACCATTCATCTGCACAGCATCAGTTGCATATGTCAATTAGTTTTCCCACTGAATAAGTTTAGGATGAATTTTGGATATAGAAACTGAGCACATTACAGAAGAAATAAAATGTTCAGAAAAAAAATTTAAACAGAAAATAAAAAGGCATGCACAAAGGTTATATTAAGAAAAAAAAACACAAAAAAATACTCATGATAAAGGTGTTAGGGAGAATTGCTATGTATAC
>JAVQJW010359539.1:0-12787 GCA_036025195.1 Hypseleotris klunzingeri
GAAAACAGTAGATAATGTATAGAAGATTTAAATGTATTTTCATTCATTGTGGTTGTTATGCTCCAATACTACACCAACAACCTTCAATTGTGTAAATTCTCTGTTTATTCCCATAAATTCCCATTAATTTCCATAAATTCCCGTTAATTCCCATAAATTCCTGTTTATTCCCATGGAAAATTTCCAACTTTGAAAATTCCCGGAATTTTGCAACCCTAGTTCCAAGTAAGCTGACTGATTGTTTTAGATGCATATATTGTATCATTAGTAAATCTCTACAGTATTTTAAATAAAACGTAATTTCTCATCCAGCTTTTCCAAACACTTCATTTATTTGACATTATACATTCACATGAAAATAAAAATATTCATATATATATATATATATTATATATAGAGCTAGTGAGCAAGTTACAAGTTTAAAACAAACACAGAAGTCCTCTGTGTGGCTTATCTTATTTACAAGGCATTGTTTGAATACTACAGTGTGTATCCATAGCTGCACAGTTTCATGGATGTTGACATTTTCACTCAGTTGAGGCACGACTAGATTTCAGTGAGAGGTCAGGGATTGGGCCAAGTGCTTCAAGACTGCCGCTTACAGTAAAACAAAACACCAAAACAGTAGGACTTGCAAAAGCAAAGCTAGTTAGTGTAAAGGGGACCACTCTAGAGTATAAAGTAGGAAAATGAGGCAACATGATCAGTTACAAGTCATGCAAAGTCCTATAATGTATTCATTTTGAGATGATAGAATCACACCATAGTCAAAAGTGAAGAAACACAAATCTATGTAAGGAAAAAACATGAAGAAAATCCAGTACCACTAACAATTCACTGAATTTGACAGAAGTCATGATGTTTGGTTGCACTGCAATAAACTACACCAATATTTTGAAAAAAGCTTCCTCAAGTAGTCAAGTGATAAGTGCAATCCCACTCCTGTTCCTCCGCACACAAACACACCGTCCTATAAAACTCGCACACAAAAAAGCAAAGCATCACATTATATCACTCACTACCACTCAAACCATTTTATAGTACAGCAGATGCCCCAACAATAGAGAACCATACATATATCCAGTAGTTATGTACAACACAACTGGCGCAACATTAAACACGGTCAAATCTTGTACATAGGAACTGTAATAATAAAACACAGCAGATAATTAAGTCATATTGGGAAATATATATTATTAATAATGTGTATTGCTGTTTATTATGGCATTTGAAAGGATAAATAAAAAGCTGCTAAGCATTTCTGTCACAGCTTAATTGACAAATAAAAAATGTCTAACCTTAGTTAAAAGAAACTTTACACAGGATTGATCAGTTAAACTATTATCATTCATTATAGTAATAAAAAATATCAGAGGCAATAAAGCAGCATGTCCAGGATTAGGTGACCTCAATGCAGTCTGAAGCGAAGGCTGGTTGAAGCAGATGCCCGACTAAAACCAGAGTCCGTGAAGACTAAAATCTCAACAGAAATGTTCAGATCTTTTTGGAATCTTTTGTTTCAAACAGCTTCATGCGCTCCTGCACAGTCAGTCCTTCTTTCAGGCTCTGAAACAAAGATAATACAATAAGGGGAACATTAATAATGTTAAGCAAGTACACAAACACACATTCATTAAACATTTAATATTTTTCAAAGTTTTTAGTGGCTTGCAAAAGTGATCATGCAATCTCATACAAAATGGACACCTCAGTAAGTTCAAGACACAAAGACACAGTGATGGTTAAATGGTTACAACAGATTGAACAAATGAAATTCAGACAATGAAATCTACCTGCACAAATTTAACATATTAGTGCATACTGGTGCTCAGCAAAGTGCATTGACGAACAGTGTTTCCTCAATCTCCAATTAGTTGTGCCAGTGAGGGTTGACTACTGTTAGGCAGAAAAGTTCATTGTGGGACAGAAAGAAGTGGCTAAGTAGATGTTGATCATGCAAGAGTCAAGTGGGAAATACTGCGCTCTACACAATGCTATACCTACAGCGTTTTGGGACAGGGCTTGGAGTGTCAGCTGTCCCATGCGACCTGTTCAGTGACAGACTGGCGCAACAAAAACACATATAAACACAAACTATTACAACGATCAAACAGTGTATCAAAGTCTCTGCATATTAATAATATGTGTACCAATGGACACACCACATCTGGATGTCTAACCCAACAGTACAGTCAGTATATACAGAATATTTTTACTGACCTTCGATCGTAAGCCTCTTGATTGCTTGGCTGTGGCTGATTGTTCTTTTTTCATGAAATCTGGATTACTTTTTGATTTCATAATATCTATAACAAAATAAGACTAAATTAATATCAATTTATAAGTAAAAGTAAAGAGTAGGTTTTAGATGTTGAACTTACCATATCCAGGTGTGACCGTTCCATCTACATTTCTCTCGCCTAACGCCTCTGTAGCCACCAGTAATTTCTCCTTTAGTTTGCTGATGTCACAGTCGGCCTTTGCTTTAACAATACTTAGCTCTGTATAAATGTCCTTATACTTCGCTGTGGCATATTTTTTGTCCTGCACAAAATAGGAAAGACATCAGCAATGGGCTATTGTATTTTTATTTTTTGTTTTCCAGACTATCATACCCTTAAAGCAGACTGCAGTTCATCTTTTAGTGAGTGGATCTCTTGCTTTAAATACTGGATCTCAGACTCTTTGATTCGGAGCAAAACCTACAAGACAGGCACAGAATAAATCTCTCTATTCCCATTTCTACAGTGTTTTACAATGTATGTAGTCTATGTACAGTATGCATTGAAACATACCTCGAGTTCATAAACATCTTTGCCCTGGGTGACAGGAGACATTGCAGTTTCTCCACTTAAACAGGAGCGCATACGGGTGATCTCTGCACTCAGTCTGTTGTTCAGTTCCTGTTGGGAGCAGGTATGTGTTTTATTGTGAATAATCAATGTATTTGTTTAACTGTATCTGTGTAAATGTGGATGATTTTTAACCTGGTTGTGAGCGTTGAGTTCCTGGTTCTCTCGCTGACACTGCCTGAGGGCCTGCCTCTCGGCCTCCAGCGCCTGGGCCAGATGAGCATTTTCCAAACACTTCTGAGAATACTGCTCTGATAGCACCTCCAACTCCCTGTGGATGGACTGCAGCTCCTCCCTATGAAAACACACTTTATTAGCAGGTCTTTCTGATATGCGAGTAATCTTTGTATTTGATAAGAAACCAAGTTCAATATAAAAAAGTGTTGGTTTTGCTTACTCATATTGAAGGCGAAGCTCGTCAATGTCAGAGTTCATTCCACTCAGCTGAGAGCGCTGGGTTTTCTCCAGTTCCTCCTTGTGTGCATTCTTCATGGCTTCAATAGCTACAAAATTATACAATCAGCTTTTAATAAGTCAGATATGTTCTTGCCATACAAAAATAAAAAAGACACACGGTCAAATTATTATTATTAGAGAACAAGGGTTGCTCCATCTAGAGTTACAGAGTGACCTACAGAAAAACCTAAAGAATTTACTTATTATTAGGCATAATGCAGTTCATTAGTTATAAGTCCAATATTGATTATAAGTCCAATAATTACCAGCAATAGTGGCAGCAGTCTCCTCAGCCAGCAGCCTCTCTCTCTCCTCCATGAGTTTGGAGATCTCACGCTGATGCTGTCGTTGGAGGTCTTCAATTACCTTATGGTGAGTTTCTTCCATCGCAGCAAAGCCCCGTTCACATGTCGCCTAAACAGGAAAAAAAACTAAAATCAACTGTTTATAATCACAAATCAGGAAATATTAGAATCAGAAAATCTATGGATCACAAAGATTTTTCCTACAAGAGCAGAAGACTACTTAAAGTGTCATGCACAATTAATAGTGAAAGCATGCAAAAGCTAAGTTAGTAAGAAAGATTTTAAGTGAAACAGTTACAGTGTTGGTTATTTGACATTAGATATTCAACTTGGGAAATTGTGTAATATAACATTGATTTGATATTATACTAAATGCTATGTGTTATTAAAAGTCATAATTTTACCAACAGTGAAGACAAAGCAGCACAGTGATCTACATATCTACATTGGCTTTTCTACTGACTACAGAAGAATTGAAAGATGAAAACCTTCAGACTGTCAAAGTCTCTCTGGTATTTCTCGCGGAGGCTGGTCACGTCTCCCTCCAGGCTCTTATTCTCCAGCTCGTCCCTCATTGTATCCATCTGCGTCTCCAACTCTTGAATCCTCTCCTTCAGCACCATCATGGAGTCCACTTCAGATGTTGTGTGGACGTCCTCCCCCTTCCTCTGCTCCTCTTCCCTCTGTCCTGTGCTGCTGTGTTGTTTTGAGTCTGTATTTTGATGATGTAGTGTCTCTAGCTCCTCTTGATGAAGATGCTGGAGCTCACATATCCTTAGTTCAAACTGCTCTTCTAGTTTCGACAACAGGCTCTTGTGCTGTTCCTCCATATTGTCCATGTCCATCATCAGGACCTGCAGTTTCCTCTGACTGTCGGCTGTGGTGTCTGCAAGGGTCTTTACTGCTGACGCTCGCTCTTCTTCAACTTGACTGAGCTCTAGTTTGTGTTTCTGCTTTAGCACTTCAGCCTCTTTATGAAAATGTCCTTCTAACATCACAAGCTCCTCCTGCTGCTGAGAAAGCTGTATGACCCTTTTGCCAATCTCACTTTTGAGTGTTTGGTTTTCATTTTGAAGACTTTCCACCGTTTGTGAAAAGTTATGCCTCTGCTCTTGAATGGATGCCTCATATTTCTCCTGGATTGCGCTTATATTTTGAGCGTGCTGCTGGACCAGAGCATCCATGTTTTGACTGACCTGTTTGTACCAGCTCAATTCTTGTTCATGCATGGCTCGTAACTTGCATGCCACATAAGCCACTTGCGCTTGGATGAGGGCTTCGCGCATATAGAGAGAAGTACCACTGAATTTAGGTGATGTTTGTTGTCCCAAAATAGCATGGATCATTTTAGCTAGCTCTGGATGGTTGACACCGCTCTCTAGCTCTTGGGCATATTTATGAAGAATGGCTGCCTGCTTTTGAAGCTCATTGGCAAGGATTTCATGTGCATTTTCTAGCGACTGTATAGACTCAACACCACACGCTAAAAGTTCCTCAGGTAAGCGTTTATCTATAATTTCCTCCGCCATGTCCCTTGCCTCCTCCACCTCTATCTGCTCCATGTACGGTGCAAGCTCAGGAGGACGAATGTCAGCTAGCTTATGTTTGCTAAGCCCCAAGTCCTTTTTAATATCCTTTATGACATTTTTCAAATCTGGGCTTTTAGATGCTTCAATAATTGTTTTCAAAGCTATTTCCCTTTGCTGCAAATTTTTATGTGCCTCAGCTAACTCCCTTTTGAGTGCTCGGAATTTCTCATCATAAGAAAGTCTGAGGTTTTGAATAGAGTAGGCTAGTTCTGCTTTTATGTAGCTATTGAAAATAACTCTTGGGTCTATATCTTCATCAACTAACATACTTCCCTGTTTAGCATCTTCAGAGGTGGAATATTGAAACTCAGCTTTCTCCATGTCTTTCCAGAAGGCGCTCTCTAACATTAGTTTCTTGGTCAAAATATCAGCATAAACTATTGCCAAACAATCTTTATCGCTATTTTTAATGTTCTCTATATCTCTCCATATTTCACTGAGAGCTCGCAAGAGGTCAGATTTAGAAGTCTGTATTAATAAAGCCATTTTGTTTAAAACTACAGCCTCAAAAGACAGGGTTTTGGCAAAGAGTTGCATTGCATCTTTATCTAAAGATTCTGGTGGTTGAACTAGGGCCAGTTCTGGAGACTGCTCGGCCACAGTCTGTTGTGCTTGTTGAATATAAACGGATGCATTGAACAAGTCGCTCTCTATCTGTGAAAGTGCATGCAGCTGAGAGTCAGTGGTGTGAGAGCCACTAAGAATGCCCTGGACTTTCTGACGACAGTTTTCTATACACCCGAGAGCCTTAGCATATTGTTTATCAACAGAAATCACCAAAATGCCAGAATTATCAGTGCAAGGTGTATTTCGACTTAATTTTATACCTGTTTTGGGGATGTCTTCATCTTTGGTTGATCGATCAAGATTCTGTGTAAGGTTTCTTAGCTTATCTTCTGTAGCGAGCAGTTTTGACTCCAGGGCATGTATGATGGAAATAAACTTCTCAGGGTCACTTCTGTGTGCGAATGAGAGATCTGTGGGAATGTTCTCTTCAGGTAACTGGACTATATGTGTCTCTGGCCCTTCTTCACCGTATTTTTGGCATTGAATATTTGAAAATCGTATCCTGGGTCTTTTAGCTTGAGACTCATCTGAGGAGTTTTGTGGCGGGGATGTACTGTCAGTATAAAGTCCTACAGAGTCTGATTCCTCACTTTGTTCTGAACTATGGCGTCTCTCAAAGCGGAGGTCAGCGTAGCCCAGCTGCAGAGCGTTCAGGTTTTGCTCCAGCTCAGCAATGCGGTCCTCTGCGATCACGAGTTTAGCTTTCAGATCTTTTTCAGCGTTACAGGGCGCCAAGAGGCTCTGACTCATCTGACACAGAAGTTCCTCTTTGGCCTGTAACTTCTGTTCCGTTTCCTCCAGACTGTTGCCGAGTGCAGAAATCTTTATAAAAGCCTCTTTTAAGTCTTGCTCTTTTCGCTCCACAAGTCTCTCGTACATTTCTTTTGTCTGGTGGATCTCTTGCTCCTTCTCGCGGAGAAACTGGCTCATTTTCTGAAACTCCTCGGTGGCTCTCTCATAGGAGTGCTCCAGGGTGTAGTAATCTGCCTCCTCTGCTTCCAGGCGGTTGCGGAGTTTACTGACTTCTCGGTCAGCCTCTGAGATTTGGTTCAGAAGCTCCTGACAGCGACAGGTCAGGTAGTTCTTCTCGTCCTCAAGTCTACACACACTTTCTTGCAGTGACTCCACCATGTTGTTTTTGAGGATCAGCTCTTCTTGCAGTTTCTGCATTTCTTCTTCTTGTCCAGCCGAGGACTGCCTCCCTCGGAGCAGTGCTTGTATCTGCTGCTCTGCCTCCAGCAGCCGCTCCTCCAGATCCTTCTGTGTGTCCTGGGCCTCAGCTAACTGTCTGCACAGACTGAGTTTCTCTCTCTCATGGTCCTCGGTCAGACTCTGCTGCTCTTTCTTCAGGCGCTGCTCCCTCAGGGCCTGACCCTCTTCTGTAGCGGTAAGCCGGGCCGTCACCTCCTGTAGCCGCTCCTGCAGTCGCTGGGTCTCTCTCATGTGGTCTCGCTGTAGGGCCTGCTGTCGCTCCAGATGACGGAGAGCTTGGTTTCTTTCTAAAAGACTGGCCTCTACTTCTCTCAGTCTGTCTTCACTGTCCTTCAGCTGAGCTCTGAGAGTGGCCTCACTCCGGTTAGACTCCTCTTCTTGTTCCTTGGACCTTTCCTGCTCTAGCTTAAGCTCATTGCGCATTCGAGCTACAGCTTGTTCACTGGCTAAAATCTCTCCCATGGCAGACGTCAGTTTGGTCTGAAGAGCCTGAATATCAGACTCATGGCGGTCTACGGCCTCTTGGGCTTCTGTGTAGCTTCTCTTTAACGTCCGAATCTGCTGCTGAGCCTGGTCTTGCTTGCGTTTGTGGGTCTCCAGTTCACCCTGTAAATCCTGGTTGAGTCTGTGTAAACGTTGCCAGGGCACTCGGTGAGGTGATGAGGAAGGGGGTGTTGCACTCTTGGAAAAGATTAATAAAAACTTTTTAGTCAAACAACACCTCATCTCTTGTTATGTACGGAGAACCACATCTGGGGAGTTACAGAGAAATTCTTCGTTTGTTGATATATTCTTTGCCCTTTAAACAAGAGATTCTTTCCACTGTGCTTTTTCAATAGAAAATGAATATAGATACAAACAATGAACACAAATTAAAATGAGAACTAAAATTTTAATGTGTACACACAAAAATAATTATTACTAAACATATGATTCACAAAATAATAAAACAGTGATTGAATTACACAAAGGAATAATGTGGTTGATCCACTCTTCATACACATGCAAAATTAGATGTACAAAAGACGCAGAATGGCAGCACAGACAGACAGAGATAAAAAGCACAGTGCAAAGCTTTTCAGTCAGTATTTTACCACAAGCAACAAATCAGTTATGTTCTTTCCCCAAAGATGTGAGCCTCCGTAACAACAGTTAGTCAAAATGTCATGCTACAAACACCACAACCATGCGCACCATTTTAGAAAATAAGCACCGACACCAGTTAGTGAAACACATTCCAATATAAAGGTCATATTGTGTGGTACATACCTGCAGCACATAGCCCTCTCTGGCACTATGCTCTCGTCCCAGGGCATCCTCCAACTGCTCTTTTAAAACACTGTTCTGCTTCTGGAGTCGGTCCAGCTCTTTCTGTTTCTGCCCCAACTGAGAAAAACAGAAGTAAGTTTAAAGAGGACATATCATTCAAGTTATTATGCTCAGGTTAGTGCCATGTCCTTTTAAATCTAGCCTTCCCCCTCCACATCGAGCCCAATTCACTACTACAGCCCGGGCAAAAAATGGAACAAAATACCAAGGTTGGGTTTCTTCAGTGTTCTATGTAGAAAGGTAAAACCAAAGAAGGTCTGTGTCTCAGCATACAGTATTACTCTAACGTGAAGAATTAAACTGAATACAACTTCAGGTATATTTTTGAGGAGGAACCATCATGACATTGTAGAAAGTAGGGGTGGGAAATATGGTAAACATTTAATCAAGATTTTCAGTTGACTTGCAGTGAAGTGTGTTCATAATTTTTTTTTTTACAACAATCTACTGTACATCACAGTAAAACTGTTGTATCACAGTTAAGAGCAGAACACAAATGAATGCACAATTCAGCGATCTTTCCAGATCATCAATTTCAGCATCATGCTACAATCTTTTATCACCATATCACACAGTGTAGAAAGCTCAGAAAGTCTAGTTAGCATAAAATGACAATGACAATTAAAAAAGCAGGACTAGATATTACTGCAGTGATCTGATATACCTCTTTGTCAAGAAGTGCAGCCAGCTCGTGTGGAGGTAACCGCTCCGAGTTACTGGACATTCCTAAAGCTGTGGTGATGGGCACTTGTTTCTCTTCTCTCAAAGGAGTCGTCTCAACCTGATGCCACCGCTGTTCAATCTCCTCGTGAACACCAGCGCCTTTATTATTGTCCTTTCTGTCTTTCTCGGAGGGGTGATCTACCTCCATCTTTCCTTGTTCTTGGCACTCACGCACAGGCGTTGGCACGGGCGGGCTGGTGTTTAGCGTGGATGTAATACTAACAGTGTAAGTAGTTGGTGAAGTTGTATTTATTTTTTCTTTGTTTTCTGTTGAGGGTAGGGCGGAGGTAGAGGCTGGAGAAGATGCTATTGAGGAAGCCGATGATGAAGATGAGCTGTAGGTAGAATTGGGAGAAAAAGACGAACTGAGATCAACAGTGTCGGCTCGTTCCTTTGCGGGTTTTTCGGGCCTCTCCATTTTAAATTCGGTCCAGTCAAAAGTCTTGGAGCGGCCCTCTCGTCTGCGTTCGCGTACTCGACTTTTGCGAGGTTCAGAGGGAGGGCTGGAACCGTTGTTGCAGTTGGTTTGTTTGTTGATGTCGGGTTTAGGCGTCTCCAAAGTGGGGCCTGGCTCAGATATAGGCTGTGTACATGGCTCCAGCAACGCGGGGGATTTTAAATTATCCTCAGGAAGGGATCTAAAGGAAAGACAAAGACATACATCAGCGCAGTTAAACAAAAAGTGAGTGAACCGAACAAATCCAATTCAGAAAAACCATGTGTAAAATGTAAATAAACTGTTCATGGTTGAGTTTCTTTTTAAAATGTACAATAATTTAGATTAAGGAAGTGTGGATACAGTATCAGTTTACCACCACACTAGTGTGTGACTGTAAAGTGAACGAATAATACAACTGTAAAGCATCTTTGAGTATCTGAAAAAGCCCTATATATACTGTATATACTATATAAGGATCCATTATTATAATGATAATATATCTTTGTGTCATATGTGAACCAATGCATTCTGTTTTTATGTACATTTTACACATTGTGGTTAGAAAGAATTGGGCTTATACATAACTATGCTGGACAAACATCCCACTTGTGGCACTGAAGCTTCATTTAAAAAGCATTAACACAGAGACATTTTAGACGGAGTGTGCACAGAGCTGAAGCAGCTTTGGCATTTACAAGCATAGTCAAAGGTAAGCCTGTGGCAGATGCCCGCTTTCACTTACTTAATTAATGCTATTTATACTCTTTTATAGCTTTATGTGAAAATATGTTTGCAGTAAAGTTGTCACTTTTACTGTAAACCGGGCTACAGCATGTTTTAAAAAGATGACCTGAGCAAATGTTCTATTTTCATCGGTTTGTGGTGAGGTGTGGGTAGGTGTGAGTAAGGGGAAAATGAGAAGGGACAGGCTCAAGAATGACAGAGAGGTGTCTGTGAGGCGTCTGCGCAGGAATGCCAAAGATATCACACATTCTGTTTCAGCGCAGGCCACTGAGGACACGTACTGGTGAGTAGTTTGTGACTCACTTAAAACAGGCCTGACACTAAGACAAAATGCAGAAAAATCATCTTCATTTAAAAATTGGACCATTTACAATCACCATTTATGATATGTCCAGATGCTTTTTTTAAGTTTCTGTCACCTCATAAGTCTACTTGAATCATCTCGTACTGCCTATTCATACTTTGCTACAAGCTCAATTGAAATAAAAGTGATGTGTGTTGAACTGTCTGTAACTGACTAGAAAAAGATTTGATATTGTTACAGTGAGCATGGCTTGTTCACACAGCTGCACCAGGAATGCACAATAAAACACACAATATTATTAGAATATATGCAAAAACAATATCTGTAAACCCAAAAATCAAACAAACGTGTATGTTATAACTAAAAATATTTTTAGCCCTAAATGTGGCCCTTTAGACCTTATTTAGACCTGGTTTAGACATAATTTAGACTTGGATATAGTCTTTATTGAGTTTATAATAAATCCCACTTCTATATTTTTAAATATTAAAATTTATTTGTTTTTTAGTTCATGTTGAAATCTAACCTGATTTGAGACACTTTCGTATGACTGATTTCAACACGTCTACATTCTTTATCTGACAATTAATATTTTACTATCTTCTTTTACTATGAAACTGCACTATCTCTATGTGTCTCTGGCACAACTCAGACATTACTCAACAATCACATGACACACAGAAGGACGATAAACACGCTGATGCTGACATTGCGGAGCCATTACATCACTGTTTAAGGAACAGGAGATACAACACACAAGCAATCCAACCTGGGCTTCAAAACCGATAGTTTCAAAGAGATGTTTTTCCTGGAAGCAAGTTGAGAATACCAGTAGAAAGAGGAGGAGGAAAGAGGGGTTGCGGGGGGAGAGAAATAAGTAAGAATGTATGTGTATATATGGGTTTATGTTGTTGCTGATCCTCTTTGAGTATTACCGGGTGACATCAGGGGCGATTGTGGGTCGCACATTCTTCATGATGGCCTGAATCCAGTTGCGACGGATTCCAGAGGTCATCGCTGACAGGGTGCATGCTCCCTCTTTACACTGTAAACACACAAGCACGACAAGGGTGAGATAATGGCTGGCTTAAAATACCACTCTGACATGGAAGCAAAGAATGGATGCTTTTCAAAGTCAGGCAAGATTTAAAGATAGATTTTTGTTTTTATGTTACACAGTAGAGGGAAGACTTTTTAGCTAGCATGCTTTGATACAGCTTGGAGACCCCTTGAAAATTTTAGTTATTGGTGATGGCAGTCTTTGTTTCCGTGGTGAGATACGTACAATGCAGTAAATACGTGAATAAAAAAATCTTCCTATTTATATCTTGTACAGAAGTGGGAGCATAAGAAGCATTATATAAATTTGGATTATTTTTTCTTTTTTTGTGTGTTTGAGTGAATGATATGATGCCTTTTTCTTGTTTTGCAACCTAATTTTTCAAAAAAAGAAAAAAAAAGACAAACGAAATCAAATAGCAAGTGATAAACAACAATAGACAACGATTTTTTTAAGCACCTTTAGATAAGAAAGAATGTAATGTTTGCAAGTAATCAAGAGCAACAACCTAAAAAGTCAAAAGTTACTTCACATTTACTTTACACCATTTCACCTAAAGGCATTTGAACATCTGTTGGTATTTGTTTTGCATCTACAAAAAGCAAATGATAGAACAACAGCTCCTCCCTGTCTGCACACCAGAGCTGAGCGCAGATATAAATACTACAGTTATTAATTTCTGGTCACCAAACCCATGTTGTTCTCAGCCAAAGAGGCAGCCATCGCGACTATTTCTGACTTCTTTAGAAACACTGGGGATGCTTCTGCGAGTGAATGTAAACAAAGAAATTGACCTTGTGGCTAGTCTACTCCTCATATAGCGAGGATTTGTGTCCGGCAGGTCTGAATCTATATGTAGCAAGACGCAAACCCTTGCTGACATCAAATGAATAATGTTGACATTGCAAACATCTATACATGTCCTGGATTGTGCCAGCAACAAGTGCTAAAAGTGTTTAATGGGGCCAATGATTACATGAAGAGGCATATCTAGATTAGGTCTGGTGCATTGCCGAGAAGCTGTTGTAATTCATTGTAAATCTATCATGATGTATGAATGTTGAGAAACATCAGGGGTGAGCCTAGGAAAACATTACGTACCGTATACACTGCAAAACAAAATATCCAGATTGGTTAAAATGACTGGGAATGTGAAAATTATTAGGTAGTTTAGAGATGAATTTTTATTTGACTTATTTATTGTTCC
>JAVQJW010359805.1:0-14428 GCA_036025195.1 Hypseleotris klunzingeri
ATCACTTAAACGCCCTTTCTTCCCTATTCTCGTGTTTGTTTTTTAAATTTAGAAGTTACTGGTGTAATCTTTTATTGATATAGGACATAAATCAAGCTCTAAACCTAAACATCTTAAAACTGCTGAAATCTCAGAACCTTCTCATGCTAAGGGGAAGGTGAAACTTAATAAATCACATGGTGCTCAGGTAAGTAAAGTTGTTGGAGAGAGTTGTTGAAGGTGGGAGACGGTGACAGACGGTGCGTCAGGTGACAGCAGGTGTGTGCAGACCCTCGCTGGTGATTGCCATCTATTATAGGTGAACAATAGTTTCCTGTGGGCCATGCTAACGACCTGTGTGTGAGAGCAGCAGGGGAAATTAACCCAGCCTCACTTTGTCTGCTTGATGCCAGGAGGGAAACTGACAAAAGACGAGGGGCAGAGTGGGACAAGGAAGAATCACTCACACACCTGTTATCCCGTGATGGACAGGTGCCATATGTTTACCTGCGCGGCGTGGGAACCCAGGGCTACTGCATGTATTGTAGCCACCAACAGAGGGCACCAGAGGGCTTCAGAGCTAGCATCTCTCACTGATGGGGCGCTCCCGATGTCCAAGTTATATTATTATATGAATACTAATGTTCCCTTAACACCTTTTATTTAATGAAACATGACTGGATTTGGATATGCCTTTGCATTCTGCATTTCAAACTCACTCCTACAAATGTTAAAGTTATGGTTGTTGTTTTGACTTTTTCCTTAGCTGAATCACGTTGTTAGAGTGAGGTCTGAACTATGGGGCACTAGTAATGGCAGAGTGTGTGTTGTACAGCACGTCTTGGTGAGAAACTAGCTCGATCTATTCACACTACATGCAGAGCCGTGGCCTCCAGGCTTGAGTTCCTGCTTCAGTAATGACTCTGTTCCCTTGTGGAATGTAGAACATTGTCTTTCCTCAAATGAGGGAAGAACACAATCTCACACAAACTCTCTCTCTCTCACAGTCACTTCAGTATGCATGATATACACAAGGTTGTACAGTCAAAATGCAGGGTAAACACTTGTTTGTAAGCACACACAAATACACACACTTGCACCACACAGAGCATCTCCACAGTCCCAGAAACATTGATTGGCCGTCCCTCTCAGGTTTGCCTCCACCATGATCAATCAGTGAGTTTATAGACCACAATGTGTGGCAGCCTGTATTGCTTTTTCTCCCTCTTCGTTACCGATCAGAGAAAATCCCACTCTAAGCAAGCGCAATGCACATTCATACAATTTTAATGACTCTTAAATTAACCATCATATTTTTGCTCCACTCCTTCACTGACTAAATCGCTTAATATGCATCAACACTGGCCTCACTTGTGTGTTAGCCGTGACATTTTTATAATTCTTTTGCCTGGGCATTGTGTTTATTTATGAGCAGGGAGTAGGCTTTTTTGGCTGATAAATGGCACAATTAAACAGTGCTCAGACACTCAAGCAGGCGTTTCAGGCTGCTGACAGATTTTTAGTGTCCTCTTCCCTGGCTAACGATGAAAGTAAATAATGTCTTAACGAGGTTGCTGGAGCAGTTGTTTGAGGATTTGTTTTATATTTTACATGTGCTTTGAGCAGCAGCGGTGCTATGCTGCTCAAAAGTCAGGTTTGCAGCCTAGTTTTAGAAGCTTTGAACATAATTTAGGAGCTTGTTAACAAATTAAATTATATATAAATTATATGCAAGGTTATTGTAATATTTTGTAACTGTGACAGTAATTGACTGATTTTTTTGTACAGTTTTTAGTTTCTGTTTCTATTTCTGGTTGCCTTTAAATTCAATTTACCACACATTATTTATACTTAATGCAGGGTCAAATAGGACTTACAGTTAAGCTGTGATTTGTAAGTTATCTCCGAACCCAAATCTTCCCACTTCCTGTATGTATTATTCAAGGCCCCCTATTGGCTGCTGTGGGTTTTGTGATGAAAGCAGCCTGACGCAATAGTGGGCAACAGTGTTTTACAGTATTGTTTTACAAACTATTGTAAGTCAGGGCTAGAACAAGGGAGTATCAGCCAGGCCCTGGGAGCAGGGCAGCTTTATGAGCCCTTTGAGGCTGACTTGGGAGCGCCCAGGCTCCTGTGTAGTTAAGCGCAGGGCTACAGTGCTACAAGCTGCCCCTACATTTACTGAATGCCCTTGGATGGAGGATGTGTGTGAGAGAGAAAGCACGGGGCATGCATGCTCACGGGCTAATGAGTGCATGTGTTAATGCTTGTGTGTTTGTGTGCACATTTCCAGTGCACACGGACGAGATGTTGTTGGGTTGAGTCAGTCTCCAGAGAAAAGGAGAAGGACAAATGCTCCTTAAAAATAGCCCCTGGGCAGCTGGTGTACACAGTCTATCAGCAGTCTGTCCCTGGGGCCAAGGAGGGGAGGCAGGAGGGGGCTGCAGGGAGAGAGACAGAGGATGGATGGAAGAGAGAGAAGTGCAGATAAATGTGGAAAAATAGGCTTCAGTATGGTGCAATGAACACAGAAAAAAATGAGTTCATATATGGATAAAATAAAGGAGATAAATACACATTTCTGTACACAAGTCAAAAGTGAAGAGTGAGATGGAGAGTGGTCCCAGTCCCAGTTATGAATGCTCCAGAGGTCAGAGGAGGGATAGGGTTTGAGCCAGAGCAGCTCCATCCCCAGACATCTTCAGTTACTAATATACCAGTGTGTGCCATGCTAAATCGCTCCCAGTCGACTTTAGGCCCGAGATCCCTCAGACCCACAGAGACCCTTTATGGAAATAACTCTACCCTATTTGCTCCTCCTGACTGCCCATAATCATGTGTGTGCCTGTGTGTGGAGATATTTGAATTGTGTATGCTTATTGAGCAATTTTGTGCAGATTTTTTTTTTAATGGACATGCACAAAGACATTTTTCTTTACAATCTACTGGGAGCAAGAAAGCCATCAAGCAATTAGATATTTATGGAACTGGGATGCTCTGATTTTTAAGGCTCCTCTGAGTGATTTCTGTGAACTTGGTGTGATGCTGCTGTACCACATACCAGGAAAAATTAGATTAAACTCCAACATGAGAGAGGGATTTCAAAAGGAATTTCAGGTAGAATATATTTTACTATGTGCGACTCTGAGGGTTGGTGGGTGTATTTCAACTTTAAATGAGAAATAAAGAGCTGGAAGACATTCAGTGGTTGCCTGAAGGATCCCACACTCTCACAGTATCATCAACACACCAATTAGAGCGGCAGACTGGGAGTGGATCAATGCGACTCTCCGTGCAAGGGTGAGGGGGTGTATGTATAGATGTGTTTCGTTAGTTCCTCCAACGAGCTAATTGAGCTGTTTTTCCTCAACAGTTGGGAGCTCTTAGGCTGTGGACAGATGCCCTTGGGCACAAGGTGTGGATGTCAGTTTGTGTGTACTTCACACAGACCTACAACCCTTCAGAGGAAGCAGGGGCAGTGACTATGCAAACAATTATGGATAGTTTCAATATAAAGATTATTGAATGTAAACTTTTGAAGATTTAAAAATATAAGTGAATTTGGGTTATTCCATCATATTTGCTTAAATTATGAAACAGGTTGTGTTTAAAACATGTAGGACATTTTTACATAAGAGAAATTACAGCTCATTAGGTGTATTAAAATGTTGGATTTCAAAATAGGTACAAAATGCATTTTTAAATGGATTGGATTAAGAAAGTATTTTTGTCATTGTTCCAACAATGGTCAATAGACAGATCTCTTGAGAGCAGGGCAGGTACACTTTAATTGTGTTGCTGGGCAGTTACGTGGCTTGTATAATGTTGGACAATGTTACCAGGCAGGTGACTGCAGCTAGAAACATGTAAGTAATACTGTATCTCTTTGTGTTAATTGTTTGGTTTCTGAAATGTCTTAATTTATCCATGAACTTTAAACACAATATTTTTTATTATCATTATTATTCATGTTTTTCATTCCTGGAATTCAGTTTCCAATTTTCTAAAACAAAAACTTAAGGAATAATGTAGTCCTTGTTAGTGATTTGAAATACTTACTAAAGTTTGTGACAACTTTTGAAAGATAAACAACCAGGTCTATACAAAACATCTTATTGCATTTTAAAAGGAAACATTGATAGTTGTCAGTACATGCCAAAATAATGTGTGGATTTGTGTGCATGGCATGTGGGCTGTTGGTCTGTCAGTGGCGTATTTAGTGGTCTCCAGGCGTCATTAGTGTCCCGACTGTCACATCGGGCCGTCTTAGCTGAGCTCTTTATAAAGCTTTGTTTAGAATACTCTGGCCACATGTGCTCCACTGCGACTGACGGGGGCTGAGCGGGTGCTGATGGAGCCGGCGTGCACGTAGCGGGGCAGGAGTGTGCACGAGCTGAGGTGGTGATGGAGCAGAGCCGTCCTGAGAGAGAGATGTTACCCACCGCCTCAACTGCATCCCTTAAATACACACACATATCAGGGTCACCTATACCCAAACAGCCTTTAACTTGAGAGGCTGGGATAGACTTAGTTTATTCCAGGAAAAGGACAGTTGACCATTCCTCACATACAGGAAGTGCATTAGTCTGTATGGGACCACAAGAGAAGGCTTTATGACTCATTCAGCTCCTCAAAATGGTACAGTTTCACTTGTGCTTCTTATAATTCAATGTTGTATGTAAAGCTTGCTCTGCAACATAAGATTATTAAGTTTAAAATATGTTCTCACTTTGGATTTGTCTTGTTATAAATTATGGTAAAGCACATATTTGGATGAAAAAATTATCCGTCAATGGACAGTTTGCACAATAGTTGAGATTTTAGCTATAGCAGATGTACAGATAATTTCATAAAAATATGCTGTAATAAAATTTTAAAGGTTGTTTCACTAATTTAGGCAAAGGTGCTTCTACTATTATATCTGTTGCAATTACAAATTTACACCATGTTTTGGGCCTGGATACAAGATCATATAAATGTGCACTTATTCCATGGACTCAAATCAAAATATGTGTATGTGTGTTTGTGAGCATATTATTTGTTTCTTGCCAAACATTTTAGGCTATATACATACAATGAGCTTCTCACTACTTTAAGAATAATAAATGGTTTGAATGCATCATATACCTTTACACAGTGAATACATAAGAAGTTTGAAATTAATGCACCCACAGAATATTAGATTTCTGAAATAATGTGTATTTGATGCAAACGCCAGTGGAATCAACAAGTAGTCCATGTTGTTTTCAGAAGACACTCTCCCTCCAGCATCAGCCTGGTGCTAGTTGTCTCTCTTCACTCCGACAGCTGCCTGTGATGGTTATCTCTCATTCATTTTCAAACACACACTCCTGCTTCAACCCAATGTACATTTGCACACTTCCACACTGGCGCACACTTGCTTCATGCTGTTCTTTTTTTCTTTCTCATTTGACAACACAACTTCGAGCTAAACTTCCTCCCGGAGAAGTGCGCCACTCTCAGTCCTGACGGCGTTACTTTGAGCTACTCGGGAATAGTCGAACTTCTAGTACAAGACTAGTCATTGAGTCTCTCCCACGGGACCCCCGCTATATAACTTATACTCACTACAGGACTTCCATATCAGTCAAAGGCATCTCTTCTTTGAAAGCACTGAGGTAGGAGTTGGGATAAAGCTATCTGATGTTTTGTCGAGAACATATCTAAGGTAATGGATACTGTGTGAAAGGCTACGGCTGCTTGAGTGAAGTGACAAAGTTAGTTTGGGCCTTACAGATCTTTAAATCCCCCCAGATCAGTCGCAGTGCCCCCTTCCACACACTGGCCGCTCCACTGATTGTGTGCGTTAGTGTGTGTCAGATGATTGGTACCTGGGCTAACAGCAGCAGTCCCTCAGGTCCCTGTGTGGAGGTTCTGGGGTCTGGTCAGTTAACCTCCATCTCAGTCTTTGATCGGACGACCCCTGGGAAAAAACACAACACGCTCAGACCTGGCTCTTTCATCGTACTTATCCACAGTAGACAAACACTGGGACACCTTTAGCGCATGAAGCATAAAGCTGCTACTTTGCCACAGCATCAGAGCGAAGGGGTAATGCTATCCACCCAGTGTCAGTGAGAGCAGGGTACTTAAGGTGCTATTACACTCCCATTACCTCGACTCTCATGTGCAATCAGAGGGAGGTGATGGCCCTCCTGACAGCAAAGCCTCGGACGGGCCAGCAGCTCTGGGCTCCAGGCAAAGTGAGAAGATTTAATCTGAGGGATGAGTGTCGGTAAGTATAGAGCTGGAATGCATGTGTACAAAGGAAAGAGAGGAAACTTAGATACATTTAATTTGGGGAAAGCTTCCCAAGTGGATATTGCCAGTTCACATTTGTAATATATAAAAACATTCGATCACCAGTGTCTTCTACTGATAGTGAAAGTTCCCTATAGAAACATGGGGGAGTTGAGCTGATATGGAATTTACACCCAGCAACCTTTAAACCAATAAAATGCTACACACAATGTAATCTATCACACATCACTCATTTTGCATCAGATAAACTTCATGCTTACTTTTTATGGAGATTTTTAAAGTGTATCACAAATTCATCTATACACATCACTGAGAAGAATCCAGGGGACATAGAGAGAACCCACAGCAGCACAAAGAGGACGTGAAGACTAAAGCAAATCAAAATAGGCATACAAATAACCAGATGGGAATAGATAAAATATTCTATTTCATCTATAAAGCTATCCTCTATAGCTTTGTCCTTGTACAATACTGTACAATATCTCAGTACTTTGACTGATATTTGATATTTCAATTCCAACTTGATATTCCAGTTTTGTAGTAATGTCAAAGCATAACTCGATCGTACAAATGCGGTTCAATTAAAGTTAAATGTAGAGAGATGGATTTTTAGACAATATAAAATGTTACTATAAAATAATCAATTCTTCACACTGAAAAAATAAAAAGTGGACATTGGTTTTGACATGCAACAACTTGATTTTGAAAACATGACAAGGTGCTGCATGATTTTGCTGCCACTCTCTCTTTGGTAAACTTCCGGCAGTACCTCAGACTTTGCATGTGAACTGGGGAGGCTGCCGCTTGGGAGCTACTAGCCGTTCAAAGGGCCCTTATTGCAGATGATGATGATGATGGATATGCAGAGTTTCATGTTTGCCAATGCGTTCTAATGAAACATATGAAAAGAAAACATCACACCCCCACCACTAGCACCACCTTGTTCCCGGTGTATTCACTGTGCCCTCACTCTATGCTGAGCTCTCTCTCTCAGCTAGCCCCAGATAGTTGTGCCTTCCCCCAGCTCCTTTGGGACCCCTTCTCTGTGTCGTTAATCAGAGCTCCTCAGCCAAGCTTCTTCTGCTCTCTCGCTTTTTCTTTCTTACCAACACACACACTCATACACTCATACACACACACACACACACACACACACACAAACATCTTATAGTCCCTCCCCCTCCTCCCCCCATGCATCTTCAGCCCCATCCATCATAAAACGGCAGTTGGAAGGTGGGGTGTGTTGGGTAAGTGTAAGTGTGCGAATGCGTAGCCTAGGTTCACGTTATGTGCCTTAAGTGTGTGTTATAAGCACACATCTCGCTGTCTCCTTCTCAGCAGAAATGAATTGAGACTTTACAAGAAGAAAGCAATTAGGCCGGGGCTTTGGCCTATCACTCACCGGCTAATGTATCAGAGGAAGAGTGAATATTATTAAGGGACAGGGGCGGGTGAAGCTCTGTGGGTTTTTACAGCCACAAGGTAGGACAAGAAAAGACTAATGATTGTGAAGTAACCCCCGAGTTGAAGGGTTTTAATCAGTTGTAGGCTTTGTGGCTTCACAGTTGACACTCTCTTTATGATAACGGCTTTGCTCCCAGCTCAGTCTCAAACGTCCAATGAACACGACAAAGAACAATCAAATGAACCATTAGAGGACCCAGTTGAGGATGGCTGGGCGCAGTGCAATGAGATCTGGTGTTTGTCCACAGTTTCTTTGGTGTTAGTGATGGAATTATTGCAGATATGATCTAATAGAACAACTTTTCTGATAGTTCATAACTGCCAACTTTCAAGTTAGCAACCTACTCCACCACCTGCTGTTGCCCCCAATAAATGATTAATGAATATTATTGGTATATTTATTGACTTAAAAAAGACTGACTATGAAGTATCATTTAAAGCAACCTTATCCAAAAAGTTTCCTGGCTTTCTGGGTGTGTTGATCTGTCTCGGTTGCCCCATTGTAAGTTCAAAATCAGATGGAAAGATCTTCATTTTAGACTTTTTGACTGTGGGCCAAACAAATGACCAGTTAAAACATAAAAAATGACCAGAGAACAAAGAGGGTAGTGGTGGGTGTGGTGGAGCAGTGATGGACAGATGCATGAAGCAGCAGCCTTGGGTCAGTGATGCGGAGAAGTAAAACCATTTGCACCTTTGCAGCGACACAGCAAAGTGCTCTTGACCTGGTTGGGTTTGTGTGAGTGACATGGGTCGAGGAAAACTGGGTTCACATCTAGGATAGGCTGTACTATAATGGTGCCTTTTTAAAACAGCATCTTGGTCTCACTTCTCAATAGTCTTAAATGCCATGTATTTGAAAAGTCAGCTCTGCACTAATGTGTGTGTCTGCTCTCCTCAAAACCGAACCTTCCTCTTTGTGATTTAAAGCAACATTTTGCGGTCTCCGGTTTCATTTGTTGACATCGCTCAGCCCTTAACGGCAAATGTGATATGATAACTCAATCAGGCAAGACGCTAAATATTGAGATAAGCCCTGAGTGACCCTGAAGGAGAATTATGAAGCCTATGCGTTCCAGGCCGTTTGTGTGTTACAGTCACAATTACAGCCGATTACAACTAAATCACTTCCACATGCGCTCAATGAAAACTTTACAATCTCTCCCACAGTATACGCTATGAGGTGACTTTCTTTGGCCTCAAACCAACAGCGGAAAGAGGTGAGGGAAGTAAAGTGGAGAGGCTTTTAGCGAAGAGATTCGAAGGATAGAGGTGCATAGAGCTTATTTTGAGCCGTCATTTTCTCTCCCAAGAATTTGTGTTTCAAAACCTGTCAAATTGGAAACAAATGTTGTGGGCGAGACCGCACAGAGAATAAAAACATTCTTGTTGTTTCACAATCTACCATCAGAGAGAAAACACACAAAACGCTGGCTCATAGAAGGATAAGAAGAATGAGAAAGCAAAGACAAAAATCAAAATCAGCCTCAATGTTGCAAAGAGGGGGGCACTGCAACGTAAATCACATTTGAGGAAAAGGAAGGGGTTATTTGAGTCATTTATAGTTTTCCACACTTCTCCTTCATGAAGTGAACTTGTTGAAATGTCCTTTGTGTCCACAGTGGTTACTTGCTCAAACAATCCAGGGTAAAGTAGTAGCTTGCGGTCGTAACCCGGGCCTGGCATACCTGCCTTGCTTTTATAGGTGGCAAAAGCTACTAATCCTTCAGTCCAATATTTACATAGGCCAAGTTATGCTTTCCTGGACCTTAGCTATGCATCTCCCCTGCTCCCTGCTTATATATTCTTGGCCCTGATATATTCCTGGCTCAGGAAACAACTTTTAGTGCCCCGCAAGGGCTGAGTGAGAATTGACAGTGTGTGCCAGAGCCGCACGAGGGTAGGGGGCCTGTTTTAGTTCCACTGTGTTTGTAAGGTCACTCAGAGTACATCTGTATGGAGTGGGAACTCACTCGCTTTCACTGTCACAACCACTCACAACAGCCATCTGTAATGCTGTTATATGGAGCACTGTGTCCCTTTGTCCCTGGCACACACACCAGTGCCCTCACACATATAGTGCATGTACACATGCACGTAAACACACAAATACTCACACCACTGCAACAAATGAAGCGGCACAAACACACATTAACATAATGCTAGGTTACTAATTGCAGCAGCATGTGTTTTCAATGAAAAAGTTGTTTTAGGGTTTTATTCCGCTCAGCTGTCAAACAATTCACCCATGTTTTGAAATATAATTGTGGGGACCGAGAGAGTTTCAAAACCAAACCAAAACATTGTTGCGATCCTGGTTTCTAATGTTTCTAATTTGTTAAAATATGCTGAGTGAATGACAAAAGTAGAAGTTTGACCTGCCAAGAAAAACATATCAGCAGCTTGGGCCCTGTGGAATACAGTCTCGTTTAGGAACATGATCAATGTAACCTTTGTTACAGGAAGGAGACAGGGCTGAAGAATAGGAAGGAAGGAAATAGTGGGTAAGGAGACAATGTAGGAACAGAAGATCCATGTTTGTGTTTATGTGTTGCCATCTTATGTATTCACCACATATTGATGTCCATGCATTGTTGTGGTGAACAGTTAGTTATTCACTGCAGCGCTGTGAATATGTTAAACAGCCATTTTCACAAACTGTCAAGGAGCGAGCTACAGGAGAAGGCTTTAATCATTTACACATGGGAAGTATATCTTTCTCTGGTTTATTCTTTCTCTTCCAGCGCTGAGAAGGATGTGTGTGCCCCCCTCTCTTCCCTCATCCCACACTTTTGGCCCAAAACTAACACACAGCCTGGAAGTGTGGGCTTGGCTCTGGGCTCTGTGCATCTCTTTTTCCCCCATGCTGCTCCCTCCATTTCCCCATGTATCTGTTTCTCCGAAGAATAACATACAACCGCTCTGTGAAAGGATTCATGGTTTATTAAACTCGAGGTCCTTTTCCTGTTTCAACACAGAGAAGAAAAAATAAATACCGCAGTTTGTTTTCTCTGCCTTCTATCTTTCTTTCTATCTATTTTTCCTGCAATTATTTTTTTTGTATTCCGGGTTGTTTCTGTCAATCTTTTCTTGTTTTCATACTTGGTAGAAAAGGCCTGAACTTTCCGGGGTCTTAAAGGAGTTGTCAGTCAGTTTGGATAAGTTTGTGTTGGGAATTCAATACAACTAAGAGCAGTAATACAAACTGTGGTAAATAATCTTTCATCTACTCTCTGTAAAGTTAAGTCTCCTAGTTAGCAATTTATATTTAGATTTGGGTAATTAAAGCTGAAGTCTGGAGGAGACCTAAAATCTAAAATTGTTGTAACAACAAGAAATTTAAAAGGTCCCTTAGAATTTAATATCTGAGCCTGTTCTATGATGGGCAATCTGCCATGGTAACTTTTGTCCCTCCCCAGACCATATGTCAAAATATAAATCAGCTTGTGGGTTACCAGTTTTGACCAATACTAGTTAAGTTTTAGAGTGATGTGGCAGCCCACACAAACTACGATTTGATGCTGCTCTAGAGGCCAGGGGAGGGATTTTGGTAAAAGTCAACCAATGTTAGTCAAGCATTTTTAGAATCCTTTAATGATTTCTTTTAGGAAACTTACAGACAATATTTTAAACATTTTATCCAAAAATGTAAATTGTATTTCCCTCTTATCACTTTGTCTGTGCATGCTGTCAGTTTTGTCTCATAGTCACTAATCTTTCACAGTGACCAATAGGAGTGAGATTGTGACTGCTAAATGGGTCCCACTAGTTTACACCCTGTGTCTGAGTGCGTGTGAGGTGAGGGCACTCTAGGATAACTCAGGGTTATGTATTGTCCTGGGTGTGCACCCTGACACTTCCCCCTGCCCAGTCCTGCTCATTTATTACTGCTAATTTGACATGTTTACGGACACCCTACTAACATTACATACTTAAGGCCATCGACTGACCTTAAATGGAAACACCTACAGCTGCGCGGCGTGTCAATATGGAGCGAGGGTGTGTATGTGCCGACATACCTGTAAAGCAGTGCATCAATACCAAGTTAGCGCTTAATCTGGAGGAGCAGGTGAGTTATGTCTGCACCGTCTCCTCCCAGCATTATCTCAGTAAGTGTTTGTAATGCAGCTAAAAGGTAACCACCCGATAAACAGAGTCATGGGCTGAAGTAGAACACAAGATACACCAATAAAATGAAGGACCTGGTTCAGTGCCTGATCCTGTAGTTATATCTATTAGTACTATTATGTCATTTCATTTTTCCAAAACAAAAGCTTATTTTTGAACAGTAAATTTGACATCTGACTCATACTAACTGACTTACTAGCATTGTTACAATTGTCTGACCTTGAAAACTTTTGCTTTTCCAGAAATGCAAATTGTAAAAAAGACAAATAATTATACAAATCAACCAACAGCTGAAAAGTTGCTCTGTTTGTATCTTTGTAAAGAATTGGACAGTCTGACCAACTTACTGATTTCCTGAACAAGAGTTTTATTTGACTTCTTGTGTGAGAGATTAGACATTCATATGTATTTGTTCAAACCCAGCCTATTTGCTCTCCTATGTTGTCTTTTTCCATATTCAGCACTTAGTAAATACAGTGTTGTGTCATTAAACGGCCAATCTTGCGTTTGTCTCTTACTGATACACAACATTAATCAGCAATTAGCTTGTCCTGCGACTGGCCACCTCTCTCATTAGAATATGATAGAATATAATGGTACTTAATGATGCTTAGGAAACATAATTAAATGAGTAGGCTTTAGAACATGTGGAGGAACCGTGGTGCATCAATCAAAGACGACCCTGTCAATCCACTGCTCATCGATGGGACGAGGGTGTGTGTGTGCGTAAAAACAGCGAGCGTGTGTGTGTGTGCCAAAACCACTGGCCTCTGTCATGACCTCATTAGGGAGAAATGAAGGGTGGACGTGTCCCCATCACACGATAGCACTGGTGCTTGAAAGTGTGAATGACATTAATATCTGACTGTCTGAACGTCGGTATATCTGTAGCTAGTAAAAAAGTCTTTGGATCCAGCTCTAATTAGCACGTGAATAAATGGAGTAAATGTATATTATTCATGAATTTGCCTTTATAATTACAGGAGAAGTGGGTGACTCAGTAGTTTTGGCTTCATTTCTGTTGGCTTTTGCAGTTTGCTTTGGCATTTTCAAGCAGTAAAGCAAAGAACTATTACTTCAACAAGTGCACTGAAAAGATACACTGGCAAAACAACACCTAAGTGGTTTAGATAACATATTTAAAGGCTATTACGTCAAATATAGTGTAAAAATAGAATCCAAAGATCGTATTGGTTAAAAGCAGTTATTTCCCTTTTTGTTGTTCCCTTCAGGTCATCGCAACAAATTATCTATACCTTCAACAAATCTCTACATCGTTCTTTACCACACCAACTCGCTTAATACCCAAATTCACTTCATTCATAAATTTCCTTTTTGTTTGTCATCTTGGTCTCTGTTTGGTCTAACCTCAGTAGGCCTAACTATTCACTACCCCTTTTCTGTTCATATTGATATTATCTAACTTTTGTTTTAAAAATGTTGCCTCGGATTAAATTATTTCTACGTGAACCTGTTGAATTAAAATCTGTTAAATATATTCACTAGTTGGGTAGCAAAAAGATACAGGGCACTTATCAAAACAAGCAATATAAGCACTTAGATGTCCTTTATTTACCACAAGATGCTTATAGTGTGTTTTACAATCTACTGCTACTTTCGGCGAACAGAAATGAGGGAAAAAGCTTATCTTCTGTTGTTCCTTTTTCATTTTACTCCAACAATAAAGATAAGTGCTTGACACGCTTGCTTAACACGCACGGTTTGCCGGCCTCCTCCCCTTTCTGTCTCGGGAGCGGCAGTGCTGAAATCCATCTCTCTATCTCTATATCTCTCTAACATCCATTACATACCCCAGCCCCTCACCTCCCCACTCATTAGGCCAACGCACAGTAAATTAGCAGCAGCAATTACACCCAGTATAAAGCATAGGCCGCGTGTGACAGGTAACACACAGATCATAGACAGACAGCCGCAGTCACTAGGATAATTACTGTGGGAAACGACCACACACACCTCCTTGCACGCCTCCGCCAGAGTGCACACTATCCATGCTCTGTCTTCCTGCCAGATAGTAGCTTCAAGCAGATGTAAGGAGTGTGCACCTGTGAAACTCACATGAAGTAGAGCTGTTGTTGCGCCAAAGGTGGTATCCCAGATAGAATGGAGAAACTTGTTCAACTGTATTTTGAAACAGTAGAAGTCTCTGTTTTTTTGTGAATTCAGTTGCCTGTACAATCAAATATGAATGCTCTTGTCCATACAATACAGTATATGCTTAAATGTATTCCTTAAATTATTGCATAAGTCAGTGGTCTTAAAAATAAGCCATAATAACATTGTTATAAGATTCATAAGTAGTACTCATATCTGTACTGCATTTGTACAAAAAAATGGCACAATTTAGACTGACTCAATCAGCGACTCCTGATACTTTTCTCCAATACTATAAAACTTACCCAAAGATGACATAAAAATACTACACAGAAGAAAACTGACAAATAAGTGCAATGACTTTATTAACTTTTAATCTGACTGTTTTTTTCTGAAACTAATAGACTGACACACTTTCAATCAGTTACAGGTTAATTGACAACCCCGTCTATTTTAATATTTC
>JAVQJW010359863.1:0-15963 GCA_036025195.1 Hypseleotris klunzingeri
TTACCCAGGGACAGAACAACACTATTTTTTATTATTTTAAATTTGTATGTCAGTTTACATTATTACAACATTCACAAGGTCTGGTGTTTTGGAGCAATCATAGTCCCATATTTGTGAAAGTATGCCTCCAATTTGCTTTGTTAAATTTGCTTTGATTGGTCTTGTATAACATGTACATTCCCGTCTTACTCAACCCTGTATCGGAAACTGACAAGGTTTATTTGAAATGCTGGACTTGGTTAAACACATGTTCTGCTTTAGGGCTTTTTCAAATGTATTTTTATATGACTTTTGCTGGATCTGTTGCGGTTAGTAGGTAGGCTATCCTCTTAAAATAATTCAAATGAGTGACTTCATGACAGAAAAATGCACACAGTGGTTTGTCTACAATGGGCCAAGTCTTATTATTGTTTCATTACTCAGACAGGAAGTATTGAAGAGCTAATAAATGTTGTTTTTTACTCACCATAAACTCTTAGGTCATAGTCCCTTTGTTGTTCTCCTCCAGCGTTGACAGCCACACAGGTGTATCGACCTGTGTCACTGACTTGGGCACTGTTTAAAGACAGCACCCTGCCTCCAGACAACACCTGGGAGATAGCAGAAAAACATGTTTAAACTAAATAGTAAATGTTAAGAAATATAGCAATCCCAGCAATACATGGTAAAAATATAATATCATTTTCATTAAGCCAAGATTACGATTTCGATTTGATCACAATTTTAGTTGACTTTGAAAACTACTACATAAAAACTACATAAAACGTGTTTCAACAACAAATTCATTGTACATCCAATGATCATCATAATACTCCTAAGCTTAATCATTATGAACACTGGCATTGTTACAGTAAAAAGACAATGAAGGGCACAGCATAAATTAATGCACTGTATCACATTCAACAATAATCCCATATTAGCTCGATCTTCATAACTCTCATATCACAATTCGACTTTAATTACTATATGGGCCACCGCTAGATATATGTTTATGAACTGACCTGTATACCATGGGACACACTGGCCACAGGGCTACCATCTTTGAGCCAGGTAAGATTGGGCAGAGGGACACCTGAGGCCTCACACTCCAGTCGGGACGCTTCATTCACTACAACAGTAACAGTTCCCCCACGACTCGAGATCACAGGAGGTACTACAAGTGCGACAGAGAAAACAGATTTATTTACAAAAATAATACAATTTTATATCTAACATGATGACCTAATATGCTAGACCTAATTCGAACTTTACAAGACTTTTGGTCTTGGACTTTTCACTCACCAAATACTTGGAGGTTGTGTAGGATCTCAGCCACTCCTGCCAGGTTGACTGCCACACACCTGTAGACTCCAGCGTCAGAAAGCTGAGCCCGTTCAATCTCCAAAATCTGTCCACGCTTCATCATCGTCACTCCTGCCGCACTGGTCAGGGGGCGGCCATCTTTGTACCATGTGATCGCTGGAATAAAAAATATACACTAGTCTTAAGTGAAGAGTTAGGGTTGGGGTTCGGTACAATGTAGTTACATGCTATTAAAGTTTGTAACACAGTATATTACAATGTACTTCATAAGGTAGTTACAAGTTAAGAGCTATGTAAAATAAAGTCTTACCCAGGAACCTTACAAAATCAAAATTAAACCAGGGATAAACATAGACCAAACTAGGATAAAACAAGACTAAACTAGGACTAAACCAGGACAAAACGAAGACTCAATCCAGGCTAAACAATGAGTAGATCATCATCTCAATCCAGGATTATAAGTATATCCCACTACTGTGACATAGCCTACAGTATTGTCTTGGCTTCTATTTCGTAACTATTTTTGACCTTATTTAGCTGTACAAACCTGATCTCAAGTGAACACTCTATCATGTTGAGTAAGGTTGTGATGAGAAATTAGATATTGGCCATAACAAGTATTTGACATAATCTTGAGACTGTAAATATTGAAACTGAATTGATTGAAGAATTATAGTTACACTCGCCTACCTGGTAAAGGGCTCCCTGTGGCCTTGCATTCGAGCTCAGTAGAAAACCCTGACAGGATGGTCTGATTCATCATGTCTCCTGTACTGGGAATACTGGGAGGTTCTGAAACACACAAACATTATGACATTTTATGAAATCCACCTACTCCCTTGACACAAAAGCACAGAGAAGAAATATGATGAGAATTGTAAGGAGTAACACAAGTGACAGAAATGGAATTATTGACATATAAAGAAAAGTTCATCATAAAATGTATGTTAACCGAAAAACCGTCTTAAAAATCTGCTGATATCCTGAACAAAAAAAAGTTATTAATTAGCCTCAGCTTTATTGATGCACATTGAATTCAACTAATAAAATTTCAGTCGACTACAATCTCACTGACCGAATAATCGACTAAGTAACTATGCAACTAAGAAACTGTCAGCCCGAGTTATCCTGATTGAAACAATTAATAAAGTTAGAAATTAGCCCCACTGATGCACGGTGAATGCATTTGACTAATAAAATTTCAGTAGACTAAAACCTCACTAACCGAATAATTAACTAAGCAACTGTCTGTCCGAGTTATCCTGAATGAAAACAAAAAAAGTTATAAGTTAGCCTTAGCTTTATTGATGCAACTAATCGACTAATACAATTTCAGTCGACTAAAACCTCACTGACCGAATAATCGACTAAAAGCCTATAAATAAGTTTGTGTATTTGGCATTACCGTGGACACTGAGGCGTATGTGTTGCTGAGTTTCACCAGCGGCGTTCGTGGCCAAACAGGTGTATTTCCCAGAATCCTCCAGTCGCGCTTCTGTGATCTTCAACAACCTCCCGACAGACTCCAGCTGCAGTACATATAGACATGAGATAAACCAGAGCACTGCATAAAACTCAAAGGGATTATAGACAGATCAAGGACTTGAAATATACAAGATTTACAGTATTAGATGTCTGCTGAAGAAAATTCGAGTATAAAAGAAATAACTAGAAAGAAGTAATTTTTTTGGTTTAGCTGTCATCATTTTTTTTCTTTCTATTAGTGCCCCTCTATATTATAACCATACAGAAAAGTTGAAAGGAATGTTGTTACAAACTGAAGGCTTTCTTTTATTTGGATTATGTAGAGTCACATGCAGTAAAAAGACAATTATGGCCAAGTGACAGTAAGTAAGTATAAGGGCAACAATTTATTTTTCTCTGGGGCTGTATTTGGGTCCCAGGACAGAGTTTAGATACCCTTGTTCTATGGAAACGAGATGTTCCACTGCATGCTACATTTTGACTCATGCCAGCACAAGAAGCCATGATGAAAGGACTTGTGAATCTAGTGTAGTTAACACATTAGTTAGCTTTTTTTTTTTAAATTCAACTATTTTAAAATGAGAGAACGTAAACATGAGACTAACCTCCAGGTGGTCTTTGGTGGTGTCCACAGGTCGGCCATCTTTGAGCCAGGTGATGCTGGGAGGAGGAATCCCACTGGAAATACACTCCAGACTGATGGGCTTATGAAGCACCACTGACCGCTCTGCCGGCCCTGTGGTTCTGATGGAGGGAGGCACTGCAAGAAGTATAGAAATGAATTGATGCAATGAATGCAATGAATTAAAAATAATGTTATTTTGAGGAAAAGGTAAAGTAGTGGTTACCTTAAAATCAAGCTTCCTTTTGGTTTGCATAAGGCCGATATGAAATTTCTTGGCCGATACCGATATTTCAGCATACAATTTGGTCAATACCAATATTTAATAAACATGTTTTGGGAAGCTACAGTAACTGGTTTAAATGTATTAAATAAGCAAAAAAATTTGTTCCTACTGCATTTTGGTGATTTTTGAATGGGCTTTTATTTTTCTGTTTTCTAAACTTAAATATTAGAAATTATTCTTTTTAAAAAACGTATAACATCAAGAATCTGAATAGTCCTACACAGATATTATCCGATATAGTTAATTTTGGCCGATACCGATGTTGGGCCAATACACCGGTGTATTCCTAGTTTGTATTCAAACTAAGTACTTATTATACTTGATAATAAAGATATAGGGCATGGCGCAGATTTAAACTACTGTGCACATGTTTTACCTTGAACGACCACACTGAAGTCCCTCTCGTGGTCTCCGGCCTCGTTAGCCGCCACACACTGGAACCGAGCCGTGTCCGAGACCTGAGCTCGAGACACCACCAGCCGCCGACCGCTGGCTGCAACACGCAACCCCTCGCCCTGTCTCACCGGCTTACCGTCTTTGTACCACCTAAATACATTTTATTAATAGAAAAATTGTGTGTGGAGTAGGTCTGCACAAATGTTAGCAAAAAATAGTGTTATCGCGATATTAGAAAGTGCAAAGAATGTTTCTCATGTTGTACTAATTTGGGCTATAATTTAGTCGTGGTTTTGTCTTAAGAAAAAGGCTCTTACGTAATCGCAGGTGCAGGCGTCCCGGTAGCATGGCACTCCAGTTCAAGAGGCGTGTTAATGATGACTGTGGTGTCTGTCACATCATCTCCACTGTCAATGAAAGGTGGCACTGTGAAAAAATATAATTATATATATATTAATTATATATTTTAAACGTATCACAAATGTCAAAATGTTTTATCTAATTGGGGTTTGCCTTTTGAAAATATATAAAAATAGAACAGTTAAGGTTGAACCAGTTTAAACCAGCCCTGGGCTCTATTATAGGTCGATACTTTTTTAGCTGATACACTGCAGTACCTTCCGTACCAAACTATTATATTTACTCTATTTCTCCCGTTCTATTTTGGGAAGTTTGCTGTGGGCAGGTGTCCCATTCTCGTGGAATGTGCACGCTGCATGTCTTTGGACAACAAAAGGAAACCCCGTGAGGTCATATTCCATGGGTTGTCGTGGCCGAGTGGTTAAGGCGATGGACTAGAAATCCATTGGGGTCTCCCCGCGCAGGTTCGAATCCTGCCGACAACGGCTCTGAGTTTTCCCAGCTGTCACCGGTTATTTAGTGAAAACTAAACAGGGACCAGCTATTTGTCAGAGTGATTATGGCCCTTAAAGGGCTTAGCATAAGAGTCAGAAAGTCTACTGTTTACAATGGGCTCGGAGCAGACCTTTGATTCCACAGATAACACCTGTTTGCAATTAGAAAAGAGGCCTACAGAGAGAAATATGATTTAAAAAGTTGGGAAGTACAGTAATGAAAAAGCTTACTATACATGACTTCTATATATATTTACTGTAGCTTGTATTGGCAGTAAGTTTAACCACTTTTTAAAGTTCTTTTTGGTTAACTTGAGATTATATTAAAATTTCTCCACATTTGATACAATAATTTTAAACTTGCCCTAGCTTATTTTTTTAAACAACTTTAATCAGGATAAAATTATAGACGGATAATAACAAAAAACATATCCATAACCAGTATTTAAAAAGTTGGACAGTTACCGAGCACTTTGACGTCATATTTGATTTCTTTCTCCCCCGCGATGCTTGTGGCCACACAGATGTAGCGCCCTGAGTCAGACACAGTCGCTGAGAGGATCTCGATTTTCTTCCCATGTTCGAGGACCCTGAGACTGTCCCCGTTCCGAACAGGAACACCGTCCTTCAGCCAGGTCAGAGAGGGGGCAGGGTGTCCCGCCGCCAAGCACTCCAAAACCAGGGGCTTACTGAGCACTACCTTCATTTCAGTGGGACCATCGACTACCCCTTCGATTGTAGGAGGCACTGCACAAAAAACATACAATAATGTTTTAATTGTGCTTCTTTCTTCTACCACAGTATTTTGTACAGAAATAACGAGTATTAGTCTAACCCTAACCCTAGATCCCTAACCCTAGATCCAGCCCCAAAAGTGTTTTATTTTAATTTTATACCCCCAGTGGAAATATTCCCTGTATTTCATCCATCCTTGAATGCGGACCCTTCTAGATTTTGCGCATGGATCCTGGCTGGATGGTTAGAAAATGCATTTACAGTATCTAGGCTTGTGGTTAGCACGATGCTGTTCACTAGGTTGTAACTCCTTGTGAATGAATTTCCCAGGGATCAGGACTAAACTAGGTTGGTAATCACAATAAACTGCAATGAAATCAGCAGTAAACTAGGGTATAATAGACTAGGACTTCATTAGGTGTAATACAAATATGAAACTTGCACAAAACAGGACTTAATAAAATCACAACCTACATTTTTTCCCCTTATTGATAAAAATTGTCCTTTACTTACAGTAGATATCGAGTTCGTAGCTCTTCTCTGCGCTCCCGGCCACACTGGTCACTCTGCAGATGTACAGGCCGGCGTCTGAGGCTTGAGCTCGAGGGATCTTCAGATAATGTCCCTTCTCCATGTACTGGGCCTGTCTGTGCGAGAGGATAGCGTCTCCATTTCGGTACCAGGTGATAGTGGGCAGTGGAACTCCTCTGGCTTCACACTCCAGCGTCACCACTGTGTCCAATAGGGCTGTCACTCCAGTGGTGATGTTCCCGCCTTTTATAGAGGGTGGCACTGAAATAAATTAAATAATACAATGAAATTTAAGAATGCATATATATGAATTAATATAAATTAATAAAACTTTTTAGTGGATTATGAGGGCATGACATCAACTCAAGCCAAATGTTGGTAGAACATCACACTAGCAACTGCGTTTGGTGTGATTGTGAATTCTATATAGATTATAATAGTTAATCTTATCATACAGTACAGTCTTATCAGACAGTGCATGTGAAACAACATTTCAACATTTAAATTGTGGCTAGCAAAACTCCTTAATGGCAAGTAACTTTTAAATTACACTAGCCTGGGTGGTCAGTAGGCTAAATAGTTTATGTCAAGCCCTGGTTTTAATTATAAATACCATAGACGCTGAGATTGAAGTCCTTTGATTGTTTTCCAGCTGTATTCATGACACTGCATTGATAGCGAGCCTGGTCTCCCAAACGTGCACTTTTTATTTTCAATATTTGACCCTTGTTAGTGACCTCAATATTGGGATCACCAAGAAAAACAAGCCTGAAATGAAACAACAGAAGTAAGCTTTAGCAATATTTCAGTTAATGGGAAAATGAAGATAAACACATACTTCCTGTCTTTGTACCACTGGATTGTGGGAAATGGCACCCCTTGTACTCTGCATTCCAGATTGACCTCTTGTTTGAGAATAGCTGTGACATCTCGAGGAGAAGAGGATCCTACTATGGTGGGTGGGACTGCGGGACAGAACGAAACAAAATTAAAAATTGCAATGCAGCATAAAAACATATTTTTTTAATCCCAACTAATTTATACATAATGTATGCTGAACTACTGTTCATCTTGTGGCTGTTTATGTAAGGTTTGTAAGGCAATATAAACATAGGGCTGTTTGATAGTGAAAAAAAAACATTTATTTGGGTCATAACTGAAATCACGATTATAAATGTTTTTCCCCCCATTTCTATTGATTTATATAGCTTTTTAACAGTAGCTCAAGAAATTAGCCTTACTGAGAATTAGATATTATATTGTGTTTGACACAATTCAAAATTAGTGTGCGCTTAATTTCTTTTTCATTTTTGTAATTGAGAGAAGCAATAATTAAAATTGAAATTAGATTAATTGCACAGCCCTACATCCATATAAATCAAAAAACTTCTTTAAAATGTAGATAAACTTAAATAGCATCATTTTGATTCTTTATCAAATATATGTAAACCTGACAGTTATGAAGGCAAAAAAATACAAATAAAACCTAAATAAATAGAACATTAAAAATAATATATATTCATTAGTCATGCTTATTCTGACTTACCAAGTACATCTACAAAGAAGTCCTTCTCGGTGCTGCCCGCGATGTTGATGGCTTTACAGCTGTAGCTCCCGGCGTCAGCTCGAGCGGCCTGCAGGAGTCTCAGGGTTTTTCCTGAATCCAGAATTTGAACGCTGTTACTTGCAACCACCTGTCAATCAACCAGAAGAAATCAATCAAAATGAACACAACATAATGAAAGTATGAGGAAATGCTGGCTGACAGTGATTACAGAGAAATGTATGTAAAGTTGTGTCTAACTGAGGTGCTTTTGTCAATGTCAACTGTCTGTTTTATGCCAAAGTACATTGAGAAAAACATCCTAAATGCAACAAAATACAATCTGTTGCTTGGGACCACCTGTCAATCAACCAACACAAATTGATAAAGAACATAAAGAACATGTGAGGAAATTCTGGCTGACAATATTACAGAGAAATGTATGTAAAGTTGTGTCTAATTGAAGTGCTTTTGTAAATCTCAAATGTCTGTTTTATGCCAAAGTACGTTCCCATTGAGAAAAACATCCTAAATGCTAAAAAATACTAGACATCTGTTGCTTGGAACCACATGTCAATCATCCAGCACAAATCGATCAAAATGAAACACACAACAAAAAGAACGTATGAGGAAATGCTGGCTGACAATATTACAGAGAAATGTATGTAAAGTTGTGTCTAATTGAGGTGCTTTTGTCAATCTCGTTTTATGCCAAAATACAAAGTAAAATACTCCAAAAATGTTCCATTGAGAAAAACATCCTAAATGCTACAAAACACAAGACAGCTGTTGCTTGGAACCACACATAGTCAGAGGGCGGCGTGTATTTATGCAGATTGCTCATAATTATCAGATTAAAGTTAAATGCTTTGGTTTCCCATCTAAGCCTCAAAGGAGAAGCCAAAAGACCAAAAAGCACCCAGCTAACCACAATGTAGCATTACAGTCTTCTAAGATCAAGCTGTGCCATTGCCTGAATGACAAAAAATACAGCAAACTCTACAGCATACTAATAATGGTATTACTGTTTGTCAATGGCTGAGAAAACCATTGTTTCTATTTAGTTATTTCATTTTTAGTTTTACATTTATTATTGTTCCAAGCACTCTCATCTCTACAATCTTCAACAATTTAATAAACAGGCCAAATTTACTATTGAAAAATACCAGCTTAAATTCAACTTGTTTTCAGAGCATTACATTAGACCATTCCTTCGTTAAAACATTGGGTATATTTGAAACATTTTATTGGTAGCCTGTGTGTAGCCAATATGAGCTTGATTTAAAAGCCTAGATTATGTAATATATATGTTTTTGCAACCAATTCCACATCATAGTGCCCAAATAACAAAAAATAATCTAGTAATAATTTCCTACATAAATAAATAACCTACAGGTATCCCATCCTTGTACCAGGTGACAACAGGATTTGGGCTTCCGGTCACGTCACACACAATACTGGTCGGCTGGTTTAGGACGACTGAGATGTTCCCTTGATTCTCACTGTCTCGGAAATCTGGAGGGACTGTAAAAATGGCACAAATATTAGATACATTTATTATTATACATTATACATTTACACAATTATTTTTTTATTATTAGGGCTAAACCATTACCATTGACTTTGAGCTGGTAGGACTTCTCGGTGGAGCCAGCATCATTGACAGCTGCACACGTATACTCTCCATTGTCCAGAGGAGACACAGAAGTCAATAATAACAGTGTCCCGTCCTCCAGGATCGAGATGCCGGGCTCGTTACCAGTGAGCTCCTGACCATTACGCAACCAGCGAATCACAGGCTTGGGAAGACCTGAAATAGATGCAACAAATTATTTTCTGTACATTTTATTTTAGAGCTGACAGCCTTTAGTTGCTAAGTCGGCAAAATTGGTCAGTGAGGTCTTAGTCATCAAATTTTATGTATCAGTAAAACTGGTCTAATTTATTACTTA
The DNA here is from genome assembly GCA_036025195.1 of Hypseleotris klunzingeri. Taxonomy (NCBI): domain Eukaryota; kingdom Metazoa; phylum Chordata; class Actinopteri; order Gobiiformes; family Eleotridae; genus Hypseleotris; species Hypseleotris klunzingeri. The sequence continues at coordinate 9,707 of JAVQJW010359863.1, forward strand.
CTGGCTTTTTTGTATGTTTTTTATGTATTATTTTGGTACCAGTCTTGATACTAGTTGATTCATTTATTTATTTTACTCCTTTATCTTTTTATGATGCTTGGCAGAGCAATTTACAAACACTTTGATTTGAGTTCAGTTTTTTGTTCAATCTACCTTTGGTAGTAATTAATTGCCCCTATTTAAAGTAGAAAAACAGATCATTTGTAAGAAGCAAGTTGATATTTATTAAACTTCTAAAGACATTGATAGTAAATATTGTACCTTTGGCGGGGCAGGGGAACGCGATTCTCTGGTTTGCAACTCGTTCCTGCAGAGGGCTGTTGAAAGGTGGCTCCAAGACTTCCACCACAGGAGGAACTGAAAAACCAGGGTCAAGTAAGGTAATGACCATTGCAATGTGGTCCGTTTCCAGAAAACAAAATCAAAATACACACATTTCCAAACATTGTAATCACTATTAGTCACACATTTGTGCACAAAAAAGCATTAGATTTAGTGAAATTCAGGTGTAAACAAACGGATAGAACCTGACATAAGCGGTGGTGTGTTAGTTAAGCCAAATATACTCTACATACTTTTTTACTGCAAAAACCTTAAACGCACAGCATTTCTAAACATCAAAAGTTTAAAGTTGTTGAAACCCCAAAAGGCAAAAATAAAAAATGAAAGTAACAATAAAGTCATAATCAATCATTAAGTCATTATCACTATGGACTGAAAGTAAGGTTTTATGTGAAATTGTTTTGGCCTAAATCTAAAATAAACTGTACATTTTAAATACATATTTGATTCGAACCTTGCACCAGCAGCTGAACTCCTCTCTCGTCTCGTCCTGCTGTGTTGGTGGCGGTGCAGGTGTATGTTCCCTCATCGTCCAGAGACACTGATTTAAAAACCAGGCTCCCGTCCCGTGCTGAGGGGTAAGTCTGGCCACCTTTAGACCAGGACAGGGAGGGCTCCGGGACGCCATGAGCCACACAGGGGAGCTCCACAGAGTGACCCACCTGCACCTTCATTACCCTGGGACCCGCCTGGATACTGGCAGGGACTAGACGGAGGAGAAAAAAGAGAGTCACATAATTAGAGGGGAGGTAAAGTAGCCAGAAATGTGACTTTGCTATACAATTTAATGCATTATCAGTCATACTCGGTGTCTGCTATGGCCCTTCCTGACCACCACAATCACACAGTTAAAGTCACAAATTCATTCATAGGCAATGTGTGTTAAGCTTATGGCCCAAGGGATTCGAACCAACGACCCTATGGTTGCAGGACAATAAAATGCAAAAATGAAAGAAGATGCAGACAATAAAATAATCCTCAAAGCCTTGTACTTCCAAAATTAGAAACTAAAAATTTGCAATTTGTGAAACTTACCTAAAACACTGAGCTCCACAATCTGTGTCAGGTTACCAGCGATATTGGAGGCCACACACACGTACAGCCCACTGTCAGACACTCGCGTCTCCAGGATTTTGAGTGAACCAGAGAAGAGCTGTGTGTGTCTAAAGAAAAAACAAGAAGATATGATATCAACTAAATACACCTTTATTGACAAATAACTTAGATTTTTTTCTATTCTGTGTGTTTTATTTCTATCCAACATATACTCACTTGTATTATCCTATAACCCGTTATTTTGTGTTCTCTTTAGGTTGCAATTTGATGCAATTTCTATTGCAATCCTCATGACAACATAGACTAACATTTGCCAAGAGTGTCATTTTACACACATAAGTTTCAACCTCAAAAGCAGACACAAACTTACTAAAAAGTGACTAAATGTGGTGTCATGTCTGATGCCAATGAAGTTATTATGTTTTCAAAGTTGGTAAATATTACTGTATTTTCCCTCTTAACTTTTACTACTCCAGTTACTCCAGATCCTACTGTCATCCTTACTAATCCTCCAATGACCACAATTACAGCTCTACACTCGAGCTCACAGAGGAGAGGGGGAGTACTCACCTTATAAAACTAACCACAGACTTTTTTTAGATGAATGAAAGTAGTCTTGGAAAAATAAACCACTTTAAAATATATACCATTAGCAATTCATTATCTTCTACCACTTCACTATCACAATTTCTATGAGTTAGTCACTGGGCTGGCACTTAGAAGTATAGGCTCACAGACAACAACAAACCATTTTCCCCTTTGAACTTTGGTAATAAAAAAAAAAATATTATAATTATTTATTTGTAGTTTCAAATGTATTAAACACTCAATAAATCACTAAATTAAAATAAACGAGTTCTACTTTAGTCCCTACCCTGACCTCTACAGACTGTAGAGTTTGGGATGAGATTACACCATTAAGTATTACCATTTTACTTCAATTGTCCTTTATTGTCCCATGTATGTGTTATACCTTGTAGAGAAAGGTGAAATGAGCTGCCTCTCTTTGGCCCAGCTGATGGTGGGAGGGGGCACACTGTGGACCTCACAAGGTAAAACTACATCCTCTCCTTCAACCACAGACTTCTTCAGTGGTTCTGAATTTTCATCTGGATTCACACTCAATCTTGGACGGACTATAAAGACAAAGAAGAAACAGCAGCGATATTAGTGGTTCTCAAACTATGTATTAGGGGTGCGCACCTATGTTCCCCGGCTCCTATGTTCCCCGGCTCCTATGTTCCCCGGCTCCTATGTTCCCCGGCTCCTATGTTCCCCGGCTCCTATGTTCCCCGGCTTCTATGTTCCCCGGCTCCTATGTTCCCCGGTCCCTATGTTCCCCGGCTCCTATGTTCCCCGGTCCCTATGTTCCCCGGCTCCTATGTTCCCCGGTCCCGATGTTCATCGGGACCGGGGAACATAGGGACCGGGGAACATAGGGCTGACCCCATGTATTAGGCAGCAACAGATGGTCATGAGAGGTTGAATACTTATTTTTTCATCTTGATTTTCATTGATTTTACACATATATACTGTATATTTTTCGCTATTAATTGCCATTTATTTCTAAAAAGATTAATTCGTATTTTTTTTTAATCGATTAACACCCCTAATTTTTACCATATCAAATCCAGTGATTCTTAAATGTTGGGTTAAGACTTAAGAGTGTCATGGGAAGGTTGGGTACAGTTTCAGTGTTCAGCTGTGAAACCTAAATATTTACTATACGTACCATATACAGTAAGTTGAACCTTTCTTGTTGCAAAGCCAGCCGCATTAGTCGCAGTACACACAAACTCTCCGGTCTCATTCCCAGTCGGAGATTTGATGAAGAGATTTCCATCGGAGTCAAGAGAGAAGTCGGGACCACCCACGTACAGCAGCTGCCCTCCCTACAAAAACAAATGGTTCAATTAAGTGATTTTATTAACACTTGAATTTGCGTCAAAGGCAGCAAAAAAACCACTCAATTAGATGTGTGGTTTGACCTACTAAGTGTGTCAATTTGTTGTTTCAGGGCTACTGTAAAAATAAAATAATACAAATAAGATGTTAATCAAATAAATTCAGCATTATTTAGCCTACTTAACTGACAAACTTTAGTTAATTTGACACAATAGGGATGAGAGGGAAGTGCATTCAAACAGCTGTTTCAAGACTTAGTTTCACGTGTCCCCATAGCCCCATTCACTTTTACAGCATTTAGTTTACAGCTCAAGGCAACTAGTGTGGACTACAGAAGGGAGATACGTGAATGTTTTTTAGTTTTCAAGATCACATTTCAAGAACTTGCTCATGTCTTGAATTCAAGTGGACTTTTACTGGACCTTGCCTTAGTGACAGACAGTTGAAGAAAGACCTTAATCTCAAATACAATCGCAAAAGTATTTTGAATTACGCTAAACATGAAATAGCCCATGAGAGTTGTAAATTGTAAAGTAAATTGAGTAAAGATATTTTGTGAGAATAATAGCGGCATTTTTTTTTCTTATTTTGAGAAACTTGTTTGTGAGATACAGTTGAAGTGTTCACCGTTCTAATTGTTAAAATAAATGTATTTCATTAAAAAAATTGAAATCCTTTAAAAATGTAATAATTCCTTCAAAAACAGTTATATATCAGTACTTATCATGTGCATTGATCGATTATTGTATCATATTGTGATATTATCAGTATGGCAAGACTTGTATCGCGTATCGTAACGAATTGTGAGGTTCCCAGCGCTAAGACTAAAACAGACAGGTAGACTTGAGACTATTTCACGGCACAGAGCAGAAGGTCCCCATGTGTGTTTTCAAAAAGGCATTTCCATTTTACATGCTTTTGTCTTTCCAGATGAGTTTGGGCTGTTTCCATAGCGATGAAACACACACAATTACGTTCTTTGACCCACTGTCTGCCATCTTCACTCTTGCGTGAGTAAAATGCACCATGAATTTGAGAATATGCTTCTCAAAATGATGACTTCAGTATGGTGATGATTTGATGGACAAGAAAGGAAACCCACTTAATAGGTGTTGTCTGTAAGTTTTCTAAAATAAAAATGTTATCTGACCCTATTCTATGAGGTAAAGTAGGTAATCTGTCTTAATCATTTGCTTTAGTCCCTCCCCTGGCCACTATAACAACATCAATTCAAAGTTTGTGGTTAGAGCCCTGACCAATAGTAGCTGAGTTTTACTTTAGTCCCTTTCTGGCCTCTACAGACTACAGACAACTTACTTTACATCATAGAACAGGGAAAGGTAGACCATTTTTAAGCTTTTTATTATTATTATTATTATTTTTTCGTATTTTAGGAAACTTACTGACCTTAGTCCAGGTGATGTCAGGGTCAGGTTCTCCATTGGCTCGACACGGCAGAGATATGGATACTCCCTCGATTGTACTGAAAACCTGAGGCCCATGCTGAATACTCGGGATCACTGCAACAAAATAAAAGGACACATTCAACATAAAATTCATAGATGTCAGCAAATGATTTTAACTAAACATTTAATCAACATTATAATCAATGGCTGACGATATGGCAGATATAATATCACCATTTTTATTAAACCTAGATCATGATTTTGATTTTATCAGGATTTTAGTTGATTTTCTGCCTAACACAAGAAGACTACTGCTATGTAAAACGTCAAATTCATTGTACATCCAATCCAATGATCATTATAATACATAATACTATTTATTTTCCTTTTTATTAATATGAACACTAGCATCGTTACAGTAAAAATGACAGTGAAGAGCAGAACATAAATGAATGCACTGTGTCAGGATTCAATGATATTCCCAGGATAGCTTGATCTTCATAACTTCATATCACAATTCACCATACAGTATAGCTCACTCCTACTTTAGTCTAATTGTATCAACGTTTTTCCAGACATTGTACAGAATTACAGATTTTAGTATGCTTTGTGTCAATTTCAAAATCAAAAATGGACCACTTGCATGAATTTAGAAAGCCAGCACTTTCACGTGTATAGTCTGAACAATTCTCGATTGTGATGGCAGAAATCTGGCGTAACTTCAACATACACCAAATCTAAAACAGATTTCCACTTTTTCATCATTTCCAACCTGCAAGCTGTTTCTGGTTTTAATGCATTCTCAAACAAAACATGCATAAAGCTATAAAAAGGGCAATGGGAATGTAAAAATGAGGCATTATTTTTAATTTTGTAATTTAGTGTTAGTGATTGCATGTGTTACCATAGACATTGACTGTTGTGGTGAGGTTGGTGGCGCCCACAACGTTTTCAGCCAAACAGGTGTAGTCTCCGGCATCGTCCAGTCGAACTCGGTCAATGTGCAAACTGCCATCTCTCCTCACTGTCAAATACTGGTCTGAGGTCACCTGAGGCATGGGAGAAGGGAAATGAAAGATTGTAATATACAGTAAATCTTTAAAAAGTGGTTCTCAAATTGTGGTGGTACTTGGGAGCCATTGACTTGTGACTTGGCTCTGACTTGAGGCCAAAAATACTTACGACTTGCCAAACAATATAGTAGTAGTAATGCATAAATCATTTTCTATCACTTATTTCTATTACTTACCAGTCCATAGTTGTGTAGCCACCTCCTCTCCGGGAGCGGGTTTCCAGCCAGAAGCACACAGGGCAGTGTTAGCTGCTGGTCCTCAGTGACACTGATCACAGCCGGACTCATGGCAAGAACAGGAGACACTGACAACAACAGGAAAATTATATCGAGAATTGACTATTGCATTCAAAGTAAAAAAAAAAGCTTGTTATGCCAATTTAATAAATACAGAGAAAGTAAAACATGCATTAAAAATATTGCTTAAAATAGCCTTTACTGTCCATTGGAGTACTATTAATTAGGCACACTGAAAA
>JAVQJW010360055.1:0-12106 GCA_036025195.1 Hypseleotris klunzingeri
TGGTCAGTCTATGGTCAGTGTGTGAGGAGCAGCGGACAGTCTATGGTCAGTGTGTGAGGAGCGGTGAGGAGCAGCGGACAGCCCGCTCTGCTTAGCTGCTTTCCCCTGCTCTCTTCCCCTGGCGCATGTCACGTGATACGCAGCTAACTCTAAATCTTTATTTCTCTCTCTCAGAGCGAACAGAAAAACTACAATAAAAATGCGTATTCGTGGTTCATGTGAAAATGATTCTTGGGAGCGAGAAATAAAAGCCTCAAAACGATTTCTACTTGAGAGAGAGTCGTTCACAAAAAATGCAATTATCCACATTTCTGTTTCTAGAGAGCCAAAAACGCTAAAACTAGCTCTATTCAACTGCAGATTACAAAAAAACTAAACACGCTACAAACGAACTTTTTTTCCTGGGGAAAATAGACATTCTGTTCTTTCTGTTGAGATAATTATGTCTTTATCCAAAACACAAAATATTCTGTGGGCCTTGAAAGATGCGTGAAAATGCTCAAATTTCCTGGCAGTAGCTGCACTCTGTTGTGAAAAACCATGGCAGGGATAGGCTAATTCACTTGCTAGCAAGGTTTTTTCATACATTTGAGTAGGCCTAATATAGGTTAGTAATAAGTTGCAGGTTAAGTAAAACATCACCACATAGCTTTTTGGAACAGAATAGAGAACAGAAGTGATTAAACTGTTAATTCACACTAGTCCGTTATGTGGATAAACATGGTTAAAAGAGCCAAAACTAGGCTCACATTGTAATCTTTTTAGCTGTAGCCTATAAAGTGTGTTCTGGTGATGGTCAGCCAGTGCCAGCCTCAGGCCTGTCCCACCTCAGCAGGTGCAGCTCTGACTTCATCAAAACTGTGATTAGGTCTCGTGAGGCTGTCAAGGACTGGGTAACATCATCTTCACATATCTGAACTCTAGCTTCAAGTTTGAGTTGAGACAGATCTACAGTTCTCTCTAGACAATAATGTGGCACTACTAATTATTTTATTTGTGAGTCTTACTTTACTGACGTAACATCTTTGGATAGACGTTAGACCGTTGGTTCTAAAACTGTGGTACAGGTACCACTGGTATACGTGGACGCTCCCGGGTGGTAGCCTACTTGGAGCTGGTTTTGTCCTGCATATTACTTGGTAGTTCTGCTGTTTAGACCTGTGCTAGTCATGGTTCATGTTTATCTCTAGTTTTGATATGATTTAGACTTGGTTTCTACATTACACCTGCTTAAGACCTATTTTAGTCTTGGTTTAGATCTGGGTTAGTACTTGGGACATTAATTTCTTTGGTTGTACTTGATTTAAATACTTTGAGAACCACTACATTAGACAATTTTTATTTTACCCTTATTTCCCCTTGTTGGTCAAAGCTGGGGACATAGCTCAGAGTTCAGAGGGGGGTGAAGTGGGGATTGGACACAGTCGCATGTGAAAGGGCAGTGAGCAGCGAGTCCACAGGGAGCAGGGTCCACACACAAAGCCTAGGGAGGGGCTGGCTGGGTGTGGGCGATAGGGGGGCAGCGGTGGTGGGACGATGAGTAGAGGCCTCGCTGGGAACCAAAGCTGACAGCACAGACACTTCTCATCCACAGAGGACCAGGCTGTCTCTGGCCCCCTGCGGCCCGGGACTGTGGAGCTTCAAAAGACGCTCACACGAAGGAGAAGCAGCAGTAACATTAAGCACACAAAGCACTGCTGACCTATGGCCCACATTTTAGGGCTGCTTTGTTTCTTTAGACATATCAGGTAAGATCACATATCAACAGGTTGCAACATTATGTAAAGAGATGCTGAATGTATGGCAAGAATATCCCAATATTCAGAATAATGAATGGTCTCATGACAAAACAGACATTGTTAATAAAAGTGTCTGGAGCTTTAAATCAATGATCATAAGCATAGTTATCCCGTTTAGTCCTGGGTTACCTGATTTACTCCTAAATTCAATCCTGGTTTAATCATAAGTTTCTGCCCTAGTTTTGACAAGTAAATTGAACTTTTATAATGTCTATTGTAGCTAAATATTGGCAACCACACTGACATTTTCTGACATTGTGCTGCCTTATTTAAGTCAGTGACATGATTACCTTAAAATCAGTCAGAACTGTCATTCTTCTTGTGACGTCATAGTAACCTTTGAGTTTCAAATCCTCACCTGGGATAGTTTGCATAAGGGACGTCGGGCTTGCTGTCCTAAGCCACTGCCCACTGTCAACAAAGTGTTTATGACCTGGAAAGAGGTGCTCTGTTGTGTTGACTCTGTCAGCAGGGGCCTGAGGGATGCCTGTCTCCCAGTGCTATTAAAAGGCACTTTCAGATAACACCAGGGTCAGCCAGTACTCTGGGGTTTGTGGATTGGGCTGCTGGATCAATGAGTCACTAATTACTAGACTTAAATGTGCATAATAATCACTTGCATGTAAGGAAATGGGTAATTGGAAAATGTTAATCAGCATGTGGAGATCAGACAGAGTTGTCTATTCAATATGCAATTACATTTATGGTTTTTGGCACTTGTTGGAGCAATGTTTGTTACTTTTTACTTTGGATACCTTTTGCTCATAAGCAGAGCTACACAGATCCAAAAAGACTGAGTGAACCTGTATCATGTCATCTTTACACTTTCTTTATAGTCCTGAGTCTAAACAAAGACTAGAAAAATACAAGATTACAGACCTTTATAACATCAATGCTGCGTACAGCCATGTCAGTATTCTTAGATATCAACATTACATAAACTGTACAAACGTAACTATTACAAACTTTAGAACAAACTTAACTAAACATTATTCGACTGTAGAAAGATATCCTTTTCTTTTAAGTCCCGTTTATTATTATTCATTATCAATTACCGCCCGAGACATTTTTGTTTAACTTTTCATAACCTATTATAGACATGGAAAACATTGGGGGGAGAGAAACACATACACAAGTGCGAAGAATCACAATATTTTACAAGGCAGACTAAATGGATTTCCCCTCGGAGGACAGTATATCTCTGGCCTGGACAGGTGTGAGTGTGTGTAGTCGGCCATTGTTGCCTGGTCTGTAGGCCCGGGGAGCACAGCTGTGTGTCTGTTCAGAAATGTAAAGGCACCCCTCTCCATCTGGTTTCCGCATCACTGTGGTCGGATCAAATTATCCATCGTAGGCTCTCTGGGAATTTCATCGGTCTGTAACATCTCACTTATTCACACATCCCGAGCTGACTCTAGCGTGTACAACAATCCAGAGTGCCCCTGGTGACATGACAGTGACCCCGAACATCCTCCTCCACCACTTTATGAACCTGAGCATCTGATATCGCACCTCTGGAAGACCTGTATGGTGCATAAAGCTGTCCCAAGTCCACTTTCACACGCTCACTCTTATGCCTCAGCTGTCCACAACTTCTCACTATAGACAATCAGAAGCATGGACGTGACTACTGCTTTGCCCGTATGCACTCACTGGCCACTTTATTAGGTACACTTGAAAATGCAGATCTATTAGAAATATATTTGCACAAGAGGATATACAGAATGGTCCCAAGAAACAGAAATATTTCCATGCTATAGTCTATGTGGGGGAAAAAAATGTTGCTCATTTGTTTAGTGACCACTTGTAGTTGGAGTAAGCTCTTACGAAACTGATAAACAAACTAACAAATGTCGCTTTAGTAGTTATACAAATTAATAAATAATGATAATCACCTTTTTTTGCCTGGCTATATTTTTGTTAATTTTATCAAATAAAAAGGACTGCTGTGTGGAATCAAATGAGTGTCCCTATTGAATTTGAAGCTCACCGCATTTTAACAAACTTCCTCACCAAAAATTTCAAAACACCACGCTAAAATAATCATGAAGTGTTATGGTCCATTTTTTGCTATCAATTTCTTAAAACAAATTGCCACAGACACATCATTTCTTTAGTAATGCATGTGCAATTCTACCGAGACTCCCTTTTAGTAGACTTCCTGTCATGTACATAAATATAAATGACTTTAGGTCCAGTATATCACTTTCCACTGGCCCGGAGATTTTTAAGCGTTTCCCAGATCGTCCAGGCATGGTCTTCCGATCGTATCCCACTCTCTGATGTGAAGTTGTCACAATAAAGAATTCAGGAGCTGGTCGTAGTGGGCAGCTAGGGAATAGTGAGCAGGAAGCAGGGCCGAAGTGAAATATCATTCTGTCTTAACACTGATGTTTCCTTTGGTCCCAGTGGCTCTCTGTGACCTTGTGATTTATGGAGCAGCTTTAGAGAAGGGGATCAAAATACAGCTGCCCCAAAGCTGTGCATAAACATGTGTGTACCAGAAGAACCAACATTTATCTAGTATCTACACTCAATATCGGACTGGGCTTTTAGTATTTGGACTTTGAAACTGTTCTTTTAGTTGTACACCAACTTTTAAGGGGACAAACTGCAACTTGTGCAACCCAGGGCGCTTCTTGTTCTTGTTCTTTATCACAAAGTAAAAGTCTGGGGAATGGGCAGGTACTTGTCATCCTGTGCTCTGGCAAACATCTCTAAATGAGCAACTTTCTTGCAGTTTGATGGAAATAATGGCCACACAATTGCATAAACAATGACTTTACATTGCACGTTTGCAAACAGTGTTCAGTAGACAATAAAAAGTGCTAAAGTGAATGGATCACTGCCATCTCCCAGCCGCTGACATAGAGATACTCCATTCATAAATCCAGGACTGCCTTCTCCACTCAAGATTATCAATGATATGAGCTGAACAGGCAACCAGACCCTAGAAATAAGAGGCAATATGTAAATTACACTGAACATTCGCTAAAACGTTTCTCATCACTGTAGTCATTTAAATGACAAAATATGACATAGGACTTTGTTTGTCAAACTTTCTGGAGTCTTATTAACCAGAGAGAAATCCTGATAGATAGTAAATGTTAACTACATACTGCTTTTAGTTTGGAGGATTTTTTTCTGGCTATTATCCCCAGTATCTAATAACAGCTTCTTTTCAAAGCAAATCCTTGGATTAGGCTTTATGACACCTACTTAAGCATGCTTTCCTGACTGGCTTTCCCAGCTCAATCTGAATAGCATTAAGCAATGTAGAAAATGACCAAGATAAAGAAGAGGATTTGATAGCGCGCAACGTCTCGCACAGCGCCTGGAGCGTAGCCATGGAAACAGGAAGTTCGCGGCAAGCGTTCAAGATGGCCACCAGCTTGTGAATGGGTGCATTCCTCAACAGCAGGGCGTCAGAGTGAGGGAGGAGGGGCGAGTCAGTCTGTTTACTCTGAAAAGGGACTATATAAATACTAACTGCTGCTGTTTTAAGGACTTCCTGTCACTAGGTATTCCATAAAACAGTAGTTAAATAAACAATCAGTTTCCCATTGGGGCCTGCCCTATCCATACTGCTGTCAAGGGCTGCCGTGGCTGAGGGTTTAATCCAGGATCCCAGTGTGTGGATTTTAAAGGGCCCAGACTAGAGTCATGGAACTGTTACAGGTCACCACACTCTCTTTCACTCGCACCCGTCTGGTCGTATAACCTCCGCACACGCTAACCCAGACTCAATCCCTCATTCAGCGTGTTATTCTCTCCGCTAAAGGACTTCCCCACTGACTTTTCAATGAGCTTTTGTGACTGAGTTTTGTGTGAACTCAACAAGAAGTGTGCAGACACGGGTGATCTGAGTGGGGCATATCTGTTCATCCTACAAAAAATAATAGGATTTTATAGTAGATTGATTAGATTAAAATACCACTGGGCCTTCCAGATAAGTGGCATACATTATCCTGCAGATTTGTTATTAAATAGACAAATGATCATGAGCACTAGTAGAAGTTTCGAGCATTCTGTATTAACATTAATAAATAAAACTGTACAATTTTATGGATCTTGAGTTTAGAAAGTTATTGAAAATTTGTCATACTGTTTTACCAATACATTTTGCCTACCTTTGCAAACTACACACATTATATTGCTTGACCACATTCTACACTGTCACATTATGCACAGCTGCATTCTTTTTCATAGAAATATTATATGGTAGTTTTGGCCTCTATCTGCTAGCCCGGCTGTACATGGTGGACAGACACTGGAGATTTGTTGGGCCAAACCCCACAGGAGTGCCTTTCTCCGGAACAGGATGAACTGGGAAATCTCCGGCAGATGTGAAGTGAAGACACTGATGTCTTCATAATAACTCCTCTTTTTCATGCTACTATCTCACCAGCTCTGCCCGTCTGCTGCTCCTCTCTCTTTCATGCCAAAGACAGAACTACATCCACCGGCTGCACTGCTCTCTGCGCCCCATAAATCTACCTTCTCTGGGGACACTGTACACAGAGGATAGAGCTGTCTCAACAGCCCTGCTTCAAATTAGAGACAAAAGTCTCAAACATTTGCATTGTCCAGCCCTGTTGACACCTCCTGGAGTATGTGAGATGAAGTGAACGTTGTCAGTGTGGCTGTGGGCAGATTATAGCAATAAGAGATCCATTACTGCTCGGCTACACAAAATAAGCAGACCACTCTTCCATAGTATATTTTATAAACTATGTATGTTCACTGTAAATGTTCCAACAGTCCTTGTCCTGATGGACGCAGGTCAATGCAGAGATGTGTTTTCAAACTGAAATGAGCTGCAGTGGAACAGAGAAGTGAAATGTCCTGTGTCGGAATAGAAGTATAAGTTTATGAACTTCACAGGGCTCTGAAAACATCCCTGCCAAATATCTTATAATTCAGTTAAATTATTTAAAATTTATTGTATTTGATTTCTATTTTCTTTAACATAGTCTGTTGAGGACACAGCTTGAGGAATCCATATCACAATGTCTCATATACCTGAAAACTGAATATTTAAAGATCACCTGTTCACTGTGGAAATAAGTAACTTTTTAAGCTTACACCATAAGAACATTTAGCTTGACATAAACCCATGCATGAACATTTCCTGTATGATTAAATATTCATTTATTAATTAGAACTATAAACACTAACACAAAGTAACTGGTGGTGTGGTGTCCAGTCTAGATATGCCTTAGGGCAGCTCTAAGCAGCTGTCCATCACTGGAAGGACAGGCTGTGTTCACACCTGCATGCGTCTTGGGTGATCCACAAAAACAGGTAAAAGCTCTGAGCACATCATTCACACCTGGCTTTGAGAGTGTCCTCAGTGACCGCTGAAGTGTCAGTCTGACTCTGTGTGTAAATAAACATGGGGTATGCATACCTGCTGTAAGATCCTGTTTCATGTAAATAAGGCCAGACAACTTTAATACTTAGATTAGACCAAGTAAAATTGACTGCAGTGAGTCACAAAATTGACTTTTTTTGTTTACATTGTGAAATTAGCATTGTATTATAAACCTTACCTTTACTGCATATATTTTAACTTTTATTACATTAAAAGAAGGGGAAGTTGAATCTATGGATCCAGATCAGGATTCGCCGCTCCGGACGAAATAGGACTACATTGAGTGGTAGTCCGGAGTGAAATTGGCGGTAGTCTACCCCATTAATGCTCACCTTTTTCTTATCACATAGAGTAACACATCAGGATAGTCTTCAAAACTATTATCACTAGACATACCAACAATACATTTTAATTACAAGTAGACTGGCTCTGAGGAATTCCTCCCAATGGCCCATCATTGCTTTAATCTGCTGTGTTCAATCAGCCTGATGGATATTAGAAGCAGGTTGGGTCCAGGCCTGGTCCCATCACCTCTGACCTGGACTGTAATCCGCCTCTCCATCAGCTCATTAGGCCCAAAGAGTTCACACCTCGGACCATGTTGGGTGCAGCTGTGTCCCCCCGGTGCCCAGGTCCGGTTTGGGGAGCGGGGGTGTCAGGAAAGGCTGGTCCGTGCCTCTGATCTCTGCTAAAATAGTTATAAATCACAGAGTGGAGGTGATGGTCCAAAGTGCTCATTAAAGTAGGCAATAATAAATGGGGAGTGAATGAAGGCACCTCTTTCTACCTGTCACTCCTAACGAGGCTAGCCTGCTTCAGTCCGCTAATGGCCGGTGATTAGGAAAGGTCTAAATGGGGTGTTAACAAACGTTTAACTACATACCAGCAGCCATAAAGGTTTCACAGCTATAACAAGCTCTATAATAACACCTTTAATGTGCATTGGTGCATTGTGTGTTTGTAGGTACTTGTTCTTTGCTTCTACAAAGCCGTGGTGAATTGCATAAACTGTACTGCTAAACGTTATAATTTTTAATAACTTCTTCTTGAGTAATATTTTGATTTTTACTCGAACTTGAATACTGCAATACTTATCTACCCACGCTTATGTACCCACGACCCCTAAAATGGCATGTCCACATTGTTCATTGGTCTTCCTTTGAACTTTTACAAAAACTAAAAGCCATTGTATTAACTGATGTGACAAATAAATCTTGTCATGTTCAGAATCATCCCAAAGATGGTATTCCTTGCTGAGTTGGTCTTTCTGGTCAGACTTTATTCAACCCAATGGCTCTTCTCTTTATCTTGTGTAAATACGAACTGTTTGTCTTTACTTTGGACAGCACTGCTTCCACATATTTCTGAGCATAAACTTACCTGCTCATGCATAAAGGCATACCAACTGGATCCTTCTTGGATTTCAAGAAGAATAGAAAAAATATTTAAATATGCCTTTCTATTATGAGCATTCAGATGAATCCTTTAAAATGTTAGTCCAGGGTTTCCTAAAATGTTAAGAATAAAAAAATTAAAAGAAAATGCTAAAAATTGGCATCCTGATCCTACTCTGTGATGTAAAACGACTGTCTGTACATGTTATATGGAAATACTACTACTACTCGTCAAATTGGTATTCCACAAATTTTATGTATAGGCCAAGGCAATGGTCTTATGTCGCCAAAGTAAGTGTTTTCAGTACTTCAGTATGGTTGTCTCCAGGTGCCTCCAGTTGGATTATAAACTCTAGATTTTGTACAAAGTATTTGGTCTAATTCTGACATAAAACTTCTATCCAATTTATTGTATGGTGCATTTTTCCAAAGAAGGGAGTATTTTAGTTTTTTCCAAGTCCTACTAAATCAGGGACTTAGTTTGTCAAAGTATCTCTGCATCAGCCTCTAGTATTGAACTACAAACAGATGTCCAAGTTGTACTCAAAAACAACAACTTTCTTTCAAGTAAAATCTGCCATCTGAATAGCACACGAGTCAAGCTAATTCATCAGTTCTTATTAACCCCAAATCTTGTTTAACTATCAGTATATCTGTGTATTGAAGTTAAAAGTCAGACACTGGGGTAAAGAAAGAGCAAAGTGTGGTCTTGACTGGATTAGCAGAGGTCTGTTTTCCCTCTCCATGTCAGTGCACTCCTGCTCTGGGATGGATAGATAGTGACGGACTGCCAGTTGGTTTTCATTACGTCCTGTGCACTTCAAACCTACATAAAAAATGGCATCTCTCCCTCTTTCCTCTGTACCCCCCTCTCACTCTCACTGCTTTTCCCTCTGAAGAAAAAGGTACAAAATTGGCCCTGAAAAAAAAAAAAAAAAAAAAAGTTGCCGGAGGGGACTTTTTCCAATGTATTTTTCTAATATCCTCTTCAGACTCGCAGTCTCCCCATGCGTGCCTTTTTCTTTTAAGTAAAACCCTGTCATCTACCCTGTGGGGGCTACACTGGAATGCTACTTCAATATAGGATCCGTACCTTTGCCGTTTTCACTAATGCATGCCTGCGTTCAAATAGGTCCGCTCACAGGGGAGGAGAGGAAGGCCGTGCCCGGGTGGATTGGGGCTTGGGATATTGAAAGTTCGAACTATGCTTTGTTTGTTGCCCTCCGTCCGCATTCCTGACTTTTAAAATTGAATAGCAATAAAATAAGTTACAGATGTGCATTACTGGCTCAGACTTCAATTGTCGGTGAACCTGGGTGGAGGCGCGGTCACATGGTTTGAAGAAGTGAACCGTCTGACTCCATAGGGCATGTTATCTCTCCAGTATGTTGCACTGTTGGATGCCAGCATACATAGAGTGCTAATACACACAAGCAGAACTTCGCTAACGCTAACCCCAGCTCAAGCAGTCATGCAGTCATGCATGATACCTATATGGCAGCAGCTCAAAGACAAACCAGCCACGGCAAGCTGATCCGTAGTGGATAAGACAACTGGTGTCTGTTTTTTGACCTCTTGGCTTTAGCACTGATAACCTTCAAACTATTCATTCTTTCAATCAATAAGGAATTCTTTCCTGTGTGGACCTCCTGTTGTAAATCATTTGGTATTGCTCGCTGTCCGCACAAAGATCAGAGCAGTGGAGTAATCAAAAACATGCAGCGCATAAAACACGGTGCAAGGAGAAACACAACCACATTTGAAGGAAACAAAATCGATAACTATGTCAAACAAGTTATTTTATAGTTTTATGGCAACGCAAAGGTCTGCTCTTTCTCAGATTCCAGCTCTGGTTGAGAAGATTTTCTGTAGCTAATTTTGACAATCTCTCACAAAAAGGTCATTAATGACAGAAATAACAATTAACAATAGAATGTGTGTAGCATTACTGACTAACTGACAGTCTAATAAACAGCGATAGAAGATGATAATGGTTTTCAGTAGAGATGATCTAAGCTTATACTTCAACTAGTGTTGCTATAACATATATGACCCATGCTCACATGTGCACATCTGGGGCCTTACAGGAATCTTGCCAGACTTGACAATACAACATTGTCAAATGTGTTTGTGATGCTAATAAACATATTGCATACTCTATTCTAGTTATATAAGTGATTACAGCCAAAACGGCTTGCCAATTTTAATCTTATACTCTTATAAACCATCAGTGAGTCCAAGCGGTCATTTAGTGCTCAGCCAACTGGGAGAAGGACAGTATGGGAACGGTTTTCAGCTCCAGATCCAGCAGATTTTTACAGATAAACCTTATCTGCCTCTTAACTCTGCCAAATGGGTTTGTGTGGGACCAGGAGCCATCAGCAAGCATCAGTCTGTTGATGCAAAGCAGAGCAATTACAATTCCCAGCCAACACGCACAAGACGTTGCCTTTTCAGGAGAAGGCCAGTGAGTTAGATATGACTGTTATTTGTTGTGCACACGTTATCTGCTGCTGTGGAGAGTCAGAGATAGGGACAAAGAGCTACACGTAAACAGGGTCACTTACTGACAATGACAATCTGTGATCTAACTAATTTGTTCACAGACATTGCACATGAAAGCTGGGGATGCTAGTAATTGTGGAAAAACAAATGGAGGACAGAAGATAGGAAAAAAAGACAGCACTCACATTAACGTTAATGAGATGCAACATTCACTGATAATCCTTAAAGGTCTCTCACAAGCTCACATTATGAGAAACATTTTAGCCTCTTGAACAAATAAATGCACTGAGCTTAATAGTTGTACCTAATAAAGTGGCCGCTGAGTGTTTTTGAGGTTTCTTTACCTTGGTCTGAACTGTTTTCCAGAACTGCCCACTTTGAAGGCTATAGTTTGAGGGTCATACTTAATCCTAAAATGTGGTGAGGCCAATTTAATAAAACAGTGAGTCAGGTTACAGCAGGTTGTGTTGCCTGTTGAGTTCTTATGGCAGATATACCTAAACAAAGATTTTTCTAGTACATTTAGTACATGACATAAATGAAGTTAAAATAAAGAAGGTATAATAGTATGTGAATTGTGACCCATGTTAATGTATTCTTAAGACAAACTGAAGCTGTGACCCTGTGACAAGATGTTTAGCCAGCCAGAAGTGGTTTGTTTCACGGTCATTTGAGTGTTATCTTTGATGTGAGGCAGAGGTGAACACAGTGTGAGTGTGCACTGGTGGTTAGAATTTACATACTTGAGTAACTCTTTGAATTTATTCTGCCTGTGAAAATATAGTATCATGACTTTTCCCAAATAATATTATTTTGAAATACCTACTTTCATGACGTTCAAACCAACACTGTAGGTTCCTCATAGGAGTATGTTTTTGAAAACTGAGATGGTTTGGAAATGTGTGTTTCTTAAGCCTTCTTAAGTTGATAAGGTACCAGAATTTGGTACATTTTGTTTACATATTATACTATAATAATATATAAAATATATATTTAAATATGTGCTTGACTGTTTTGACTTACTTACGCTTACT
>JAVQJW010360134.1:0-11288 GCA_036025195.1 Hypseleotris klunzingeri
TAGGTCTAAACCAGGTCTAAACCAGGCAACGATCCATGTTTAGTCTAAGCTTGGATCTAACTTCAGCCCTCTTTAAAAACGCTAGTCAAGTTCACTTCACATCCACTTTTGGCTTTTTCAAACTGTAATTCCATTTCACTATCCATGTCCAAATCTCTCCAATCAAATCATTATCCCACATAGCTCTTCTATTTCAACCGTTTTTCCCCTAATCTTTCCCAGCCTCTTCCTCTTCCTCCTCGTCTGCCTCGAAGCACGCCACAGCTGCCATTGACCCCTGCTAGATGAATATTAGATGAAGCAGCAGCCAATATGTGAATAGCTGAGTTCAGGACAGCAACGATTTTAATGGCAGCGAGTAGCCATTAACAGTATATCTGAAAATAGAGCGGGGATTTTCCATAGATCATTAATGACGGGAAATCTATCCATGGGTCCCTTCCTTCACCCCACCATAAATATCTCCTCTTCTACACACTTTACTGTACTTCACACATGTCACTTTTTATACAGAGGGGCAGGCTAGCTTAATCTGACGCAGAAATGTACACTTATGAGGCCTTCAGGTGGGTTGAAAAGGGGATGGTAAGGTCGGTTTAGGGTGCGTTAAACTAGGGTGAAATGAGGGCAAAACTGAGATTAAACTAGAAGTAAACCAGAACTTTACCAGGTCTAAACCGGGTCTAAACCAGGACAATACAAAGACTAAACAAGGACTAACTCAAGCAAGACTAAAACGGGGATTAACCAATAGTAAACCAGAACTAAACAAGGGCTAAACTAAGTTAATAGTCTGTTATTTTTATATCCGTTCATGCTAGCTTAATCTTCGTTAGAAAGGGTTGGCTAAACCAGAGTGAAATGAGGGCTACCAAGACTAAACCAGAACTTAACCAGGACTAAACTAAGTTGCTAAATTGAGCCAAGACAATGATATGATATACCAGGACTAAATAAAGGCTGAACCAGAACTAAATCACAGAAAAACATGGACTAAATGAGGACTAAACTATGACTAAACTAAGACTTAAACCAACAGTAAACCAGGTATAAACCAGGACTCAACTAACCAAACCAGAACTCAGCTGGGACAAGAACTAAACAAAGACTTACACTTGCATTGAACCAGGCCTAAACAAGAACTTATCTTTACCTCAACCAGGACTAAATCAGGATCAGCCCAAGACTAGATGAAGATTAAACATGAACTAAACCAGGTCTAAACCAGGACTAAACCTGTGTGCAGCTCCAAAATGAAACATAAAAAATAAATAGTGGAATCAGCAGAAAATAATAGTGTCAAGTTGCAAGTTCAAGCTCTTTGTTTACGCTACACCGTCACTTGTTAAAAAGTCGAATATTTGAATGGGGTCCACTAATTTGTGTTTAGTATATCCCGCACGTCCCCACCTCCCATATTCCTTGTTATTCTGGTTTAGTGCTGTAATCAAGCTGGCCTTGCCAATAAAGTTTATTGTACGGCGCTAAGTGTCAATATCACGCACGCAGCCGGGGCAGAAAGGTCCCTTTAATTAGAATACGTGCATGGATTTACTCCTCAGCACCAAGACCATCTGAGACCATACTGACCAGAGGAGACAATCATTGTACTCAAGTTACTTCAAAATAAAATGACTCAAGTAAAAGTAAAAAAGTACTCATCTACATAATTGCTCTATTAAGAGTATTGTTACTTCAAAATAAAATGACTAAATAAAAGTAAAAAGTACTCCACATTTCAAGTAAGAGTAATTGATTGAAAGTAATGTCAGATTATTTGTATATTGTTGTAAACAGGCAAAGAAAACATGTAAAGAAAAAATAGATTTTAATATTTATAAAAGATAAACTAAATAAGTCAATAATATATTGAAAATGAAGGCAACATTTCCATCCATCATCTGACATTTTCACAACACAGACAGCAGAACAAAGGTGGGTAAAAGTACTCTGACTCTTTCTAGACTTTGAACAAGTAAGAGTACCGTTTCTTCAAAATATTATTACTCAAGTAAAAAGGATGGTGCAGTAAAGCTACACTTAGAAGTACAATTTATTCAAAAAGTTACTCAAGTAAATGTAAGCACCTCTGCTGAGATCATACCGCCATTCCCCATTCTCCCCAGCAGCAGCCCGACATCCCTGTGAAATGTATGAATGTGAAAATCATATCCGCGACATCAAAAGTGTTTTTTATGAGCAAATCAATTGTAGCTTTACATGAGCGCAGAGCCTTGATGTTTTGAATCTAGTCTCAGCAAACAATAATCCCCTCTATATGAAATATTGATTAGAGCTGGCTCCCTCTATATGGGATTTTATTAAAGGTACAATTGTAAAGCTTTTATGACAGAGCCTTTAGTTGACAGGGGGAAAAGTCTCGCCTCCTAAAACATAATGGCGCTTTGTGGTTATCAGTTGGAAATTGCCCCGAGGTATCTTGACAGTTTATAATGCACTTTAACTTTGAGGAGTAAAAATCTCTGTTCCTTTTAGACCACTTGAATCCAGTCTGGTGAACATGTAGAGTTGGCCTTCTAATAGTAAATACTAACACTGGAATATTGGTCTAGACTCACTGTAGACCCAGTTTAGTCCTGGTTTAGACTGTGTTTAGTCCTGGTCTAGATTCAGTGAGGACCCAGTTTAGTCCTGGTTTAGACTGTTCAGTCCTGGTCTAGATTCAGTGAAGACCCAGTTTAGTCCTGGTTTAGCCCTTGTTTAGTCCTGGTCTAGACTCCCTGAAGACCCTGTTTAGTCCAGGTTTAAACATTGCAATGTAACATATTAGCGTGTATATAATTGGGTAAAAATGACCAACTAATCATACATTCACCATAATGACCTATTTAAAGATCAGAATTGGTTGACGAATAATTACATAAGTAATAATATTTTGGATTTTATGTGGTTGTATTTGAGCACAGTTATATGAAATTAATAACAGGGTACAAATGACCCTAGTTCTTGCATTAATTATCCTAGTTACAAATTTAACATTTGTAAAACCATCCTATGCAAACAGGCAGGATACTAATACATTCCAACACATAGAAACCACCTGAGGTCATTTGTCCCCCACGCCACCTACAATATTCAAGCTCAAAATAATATATGTATAATGTTAATCTGTATGAGGACGAGAATTCCAACAGGAAATGAACATTCACATCTAGTTTGTTAGGTGTTATACTCTTTCATGAACAATTGACAGCATGAAAACTCTTGTTTTTGCATCAGTAAAAATGACCCACCAGCGGAACTAATTCAGAAACCGTTTACACTTCTTACCATCTTCAATTTCCTTAAAATTAAAGATAAAATAAAATTCTTCTCCTCTAAATGTATAATTGACAGCATGAAAAATAACCCTTATACATCAGTTAAAACGTATACAATGGGGTAAAAATGACCCACCATTTGTACTAATTCAAAACCTGCACTCAGACATTTTTACCCTCTTCAGTTGGCTTAATTCCTCTCCTTTCCTCTCCCCTCTCCTAGGCCCTTGCTACAAACAGCCTGAACATGCCCTGCCTCTCTCTTTCCCCTGATATGAATTCTTTGATAAAGGGCAATTTGGACGAGGGGCAAAAAGCAGCGCTCCCTCCCCACTCCTAAATAACGCAGGGGGGCGGGCTCGCTGCTTCAATCAAGTGCTAAAACACAAACCCATTTCCCATTACAATGCTTGCAGATTAAAGACGGATAGTGCGCCCGAGCCGGTGTAGCCGTGCCAAGCGCCGATAGCTGCTTGTTCGGGGAGAGGGCAGCAGGAGAACGAGGACCAGATGGAGCAGTAATTTGCGTGGGATGTGCTAGATGGGGGAAACATGGGCGCGTGTCAGTGCTGAGCGATGCGTCCCGTTCTGAAAGGAATCAATTTGGGGCGGGAACGGCGTGCATACAATAATTGAATATTACTGCTTACTATCTTCCTTCCCCATGCAGAGCGGAGGACAGGGAAGTGTACGCAAAGAGGGAATCAGCCCAGGGAAATATAGGAGGGTTAGGGCCAAGTGGTTCAAGTGCTGTTCAGATAATAACTTGGGTGTGGGATTGGGAGTGTGTGACTATCTAGTGTGTGAGTTGTCTTGCCCTTATTAGCCTAATAAGTGTAGGGATATTAGGTAAACTATGATTAAAACTATGAAGTCCAACACATTATACAAGACACTCAACTCAATAATCAGAGTCATTGTAGTGTTCTTGTTCTAAATATCCCACTTTTTAGTTTATGTTACATTCAGTTGGAGTGACAGTGGTGCTGTGGTACACTGGGTAAGCATTCGCCCGGAGACCAGAGGGTTGCAGGTTCAACTCCCTATCTGCATAACTTTGTTTTACGCAGCACTGTCTGTACCTTTACTTTGCACGTAAACTTGCCAATACACCATTGCATTCCAACGCATTTACAGCAGAGCCAGATGGGGTCAGTTGTACCCCGTGTTTTCTAGAGCCATCATGGAAAGTCAAGTCAAAATTCCAGTACATCTAAAGAATGTTTTTCCATACATTCAAACACAATCGCATCTTTCCCCTTAACTATCCTAAAGGGATTTTTAATGCTATGCAGACTGCCAAATACATTCCAATACATATACACTGTAGAATCACCTTTTTAACCCTTGCCTCTTCTGAACGTATTTGACAACAATTCAGGAAATGTACAGAAGAGCTCTAATGCTCCAATATTCCAACTTGCTGAAGAACCATCACAACAAAAATCCTAAACTTTTTTAGGATGCTTAAAAATGATGTAATCCTACTACAGTTACCATTATTTTTAAAATCTGATTAGAACTGGAAAACTTCTGTTGGTCTTTGCCTCAAATACAGATTTTTACCATAAGTACAGCTGTTGTGTCGTACCCTTATCATTTACTGTCTAGGATGACGTAGTGGTTCAAGTGCTGTTCTAATAGTAAGTTAGAATCCTGAGTTAGTGTGCATGTGGAGGACTATGTAGTGTGTGAGAGCGGATGAGGACAGCGACCCATCACTCCTGTCAATGGTGTCTGGGAAGCATGGCACGCTCAATAATCACAACTGTTAATCAATGAGCTTTTAAATAAACATCGACCATTCTTCTGAGCCCGGCTGTTTATTGGTTTGCATTAGGCTAAGTAACTCAATAAAGGCCTGATTTAAAAAAATGTGCCTTCAAAGAAACATTAGGGCAACTTTGTGTACTTCCCCCGACTCTCAATCAACAATGGAAAGTAATAAATCAGTATTTTAGTGTTTTGTAAATTTGTATTTTTAAACTTGAAAATGTTTAACAGAATGACACTGCTACACAGCTATACAAAAGTTATATTAGGGTGGCACGTTGCGGTGGTTAGCACTGTCACCTCACATCAAGACGGTCCTGGGTTCGAGTCCAACTGTCTCTGGGTACTCTGATTTCCCCTTCAACCAAAACGTGGACAATATGCTAATTATCCAGCTAGGTACATCCTGACCAAGATCCTTGCTCAAGATCCAAGACCCGGCTGCCCACTGCTCCTGACAGGTTGGCCAAGCGGCATTGAAGAATGGGTCAAATGTAGAGTACACATCTCCCCATAGGGACAGTAAAGTGTACCCTTAACATTAGTCAAAATATTTTAACAACAATAATATTTAAATTCAGAAACAGAATTAGCCATTGCTCTTTTCCTCAACTTAGAGGACAAACAGAGCACTGCTGGAAGAGAAACACAATTCAGTGTATCACACACATTCTTCACATGTTATGGTGAACTCTACATCATTAGATCATACTGATGAAATCAAGCTCTCTTCGCTTCAGACAAAAGTGAAACTTTGCTAAACTTGACAAACTCAAAGACGGCGCACTGTCACTTGGAGGGCCTTCTGAGAATGTCCCAACCCTGGCCAACCTTGGGAGTTTTAGCCACATTAGGCACTTGACCTTTAGTACTGTAACTCTCACACTCAGATAAACTTGTATTTTTTGCTCTCTCTTCCCATTAAAACAAGTGCTTTGGCCACCACTGATGTAACCTAGATTTATGGAGTATTGTTTGGGGTAAATCTTCTCATAAATGGCCTATTGTAGCTGCTGCATAAACATAGTTAATCACACACAGGCTGTAAATTCTACTGTCAAAACAAATAATTAATGCTTTGAAAGTTTCTGATTCACTAAATACTTTCCATGATCGTTAGCCCTATAATCCATATGTCCCAAAGGCTCCTCTCTCTCCCCTCTCACAAATGACAGGAGATTACAGCGCTCATAATTAGCGGTGAATTGATTAAATCATCGCTAACTTCCCCTTTAATCTGCCCATGATTCCTGTGTACAGATGTTCATTAGTTCTTTCCGACAGTATCGCCCCTTGTCTCTATCACTTAATCACCTCTCCAATATAATAATCAGCCATATATCAAGGCGCGCGATCAGGAAGCATTTAATTACTCCGACTGCTTGTTAATCGGTGGCGGCCATCTTTGTTTTTTTTACGTTTTACCATGTGTGTTTTGTTTGCTGGCATCTCACTTTGGGCCAGATTCATCACTGTCTGATTTACCGCGGTGGAGTTTGCCATAGCGGGCCGTCGACTCTACTGCATTTGTCTCTATTTCTTAATGGTATTTCAACAGCTCCTACAGCATCAAGCCATTTCTCATTTTAATGACTGGAGAAATGAGTGGAGCCTATGTGTGTGTAGTGTAGCCTGTATGTCTCCTATGTGTGTGTGTTTAGTCTGTAGCCTATGTGTGTGTAGCCTATGAGTGTGTGTAGCCTACAGTATGTGTGTGTAGCCTATGTGTGCATAGTCTGTGTGTGTAGTCTATGCTTATGTAGTCTTTGTGCGTGTGTAGTTTAGCATTTGCGCAAGTCGAGCCTTTGCGCTAGTCTAACCTTTGCACATGTGTAGCTTGTGTGTGTAGCCTATGTGTGTGTGTCTATCCTTACACAAACCCCCCTCCCTTGCCTACTGTACCCCCCCCCCCCCCCCCGGGTTACAAAGATAGAGCGTCCGTTTGTTAAAAAAAGAAGACAAAATGCCATCAACAATTTTTCTCTGCTTGAGTAGGAGTTCTGATTGATTGCGATGGAGACTTGTAGCTATTGAAGTCAGTACTGTTGGGCTGTGATTGAGATTGGGTTGGGTCTTTTTCTCCCTCCTCGCTCGCCCGCTCTCCCTCTCTCTCTTCACTTTACACGCTCTGAGAAGCTTCCTGCGAGATCTGACAATTACAAGAGGGGCTTTTAATCAATGTGGAACGCAGCTCGCAGGGATGGGAGAGGAGGAGGGGAGGGATGAATGTCTGGAATAGTTAAAATTACTTCAAATCAGAATGTAAATCTTAAATTTAAACCAGACAAAACAACAAAAATGATTAGGTCTAGATTTTTGTTTCTTTATATGTATTTGAGTCTAATTATATCTACCAAAGTAGCGCTTTCGGTAGAGTTAGTGTGTGTGTTGCAAAAACTACTAAATGGATTTTATTTAGAACCATTTGTTTTAAGATTGCATAGGGGAGATGAGATGCCTTGGCGGAGGTCTGCAGGAAAAGTATTATTCCACAGCCAGTTTGTTGATATGAAAAAATTGAAAAACAAACATGAGAACAAGTTTAATAGTCTAAATCTAATAAGGAAATACATCAAATCTAAACTAGTCAATTGACTAGTTTAGATTTGATGTATTCAAGTAAATTAAAGGCATCCCATGTAACTTTTGCCGACACTAGGTATGTCTGAACATTGCAAAGAAATGGATTGAAAATAGACGTATCAATGTACCCTGATTGCTGTATAAAGTCTCCCTCTCAAAATATTCTGTGTTTTTCCTGTAAACAAATCTCTCTTGTTTCACAGTTTTGTCAATAGAGCGGGCTTTAACTTCTGGCCTGCTTACTTCTTCTTCTGGACTATTTAAACCTCCGCTGTGTCCCCGCCCCTCTCATAGTGCTTCATGTTTTGACTATTAGCTGACAAGCACACAGGGAGCATCACTCATCTCCCCAATTTCTCCTCCTCCTCTTCCTCCCCTCACTCCAGATCCATGTATAACTATTAGGCGACACGCTCTCGGGGAGGGTGCTGAATATTTTAGCACACCCCTCCCTCAGTTTATTGGTGAGGGAGGGGCACTAATGGAGCGCACTCACTTGGGTTAGACTCTAGATCACTTTGTTTGGCTCGGTTCAGGTCAAGTTAAAGGATACATTACAAGGAACATTTGTACTGTACTGGGCCGAGGCTGAGACACTTTTAGTTTAAGAGTTTTTAAGGAGATTAAGGTGTAGGGTGTCAAAGGTGTAGTCTGTAAGTTTCTTAAAATAAAAAGTAAAAATCTTTAATCTGACCCTGTTCTATGATGTGTATGAAGTAGGTAATCTGTCATATGTGTCATTTTACTTTAGAGTCAATGAATTGACACTTTATGCAAAAACTATTGAACGTATTTGAATAAAAATCAGGGAAGGTCAGAAACGATACGGGAAACATTTGATTACATTTTGGGAGGGATCTGTGTAAATGAACTGGTCTTTTTTAGTTGCACATGTTTTTAGTGATGCGTGGGGGATACCAGAACATGCAGACTCCACACACAATGTCATGTCCAGGGATCGAACCTAGGACCTTCTTGCTCTGCCATAAAATCTTTATTGAATCCACCATACTACAAAGCCGGCACCTACTGTAAATATGTGTGTTACTGCAAGCTTTTTTGGTTATTGGCTGCTTACCTTTGTGTCCCAGTTGACCATCCATTCTGCATGTCTTGCTCTTCTTCTGGTCTCCTGTTGACATAAACCATGTATTATCACTAAAGCATATCATCTGCATGCTCCTGGTCAGCCCTGTCAGTGAGGTCAGTGAGGTCAGTGTCATCCCTCACTTGACCACTCCCTCCAGCT
Source organism: Hypseleotris klunzingeri (assembly GCA_036025195.1). Taxonomy (NCBI): domain Eukaryota; kingdom Metazoa; phylum Chordata; class Actinopteri; order Gobiiformes; family Eleotridae; genus Hypseleotris; species Hypseleotris klunzingeri. Next base: position 8,887 of record JAVQJW010360134.1, read on the forward strand.
TCTTCTTCCATCTGTCACCCTTGTTCCCCATGTCCCTGTTTAAACACTCCTGTGAGACTAAGACATGGGTGGTCATACACACTGCATCTTCACATAGCCTTTTCGATCTCACTATTTTCTGGGTTAGACTTAAGCTTGAAGTTGTGTTTAGTTGGCTTGATGCAGGTACGTTAGACCAGAAACATTTGTACTGTACTGGTCCAAAGAGACTCAACATAGACTTTTCTAGAAGCCTATATCCCAGAACAACTAGGTTAAGGCAGTGGTTCTAAACCTTTTTGAGTGGCGACCCCCTTTAGAACTACAGTTGGAGTTTTTTATTGTAAATGTAAATCAGTATTTCAGAAATTCCGAGTGATATTTGCAGAGTTTGCTGACTTGTGTGTCTGCTGGGCCGGGTGTCGTTCGCTTCTCGGGGGGTGCTGTTGGCAGGCTGCCCACTGATTTACCTGGCGACTCCGCCAGCTGCTCCACATCTTTAGCAAGAACACCTTTTCTTTTAAGCCTATTTTCAGTCATGCCATTGTGACAGTTAGACAATCTGCTCCTGCAGCAGGCTAGCACGCAGCGAGTGCGCCAAAATGGATCACATTTTTTGTTTATTATTTTGTATAGGCTACTCTCGCTCCGCGTCAAAACGGATGGGGACATAGCTCAACTCATCACACTCATTAGATTAGGCCTAAATGCAAGGAACAATCATATGAAAATAATATGCTTAAAATATTGTAGGCTATTTTAATATTATATTATCATACAAGACCTAATTGTGTAAATTTTCCCAAATGATCTGGCAACCCCCTAACATTATCTTGCGTCCCCCGCGGTCGGGACCCCTAGGTTGAGAACCACTGTGTTAATGGATCTCTGTCTTTCCCACTCACTCCTTCTCTGGCCGTGAAACCACATACAGCCTTGTAAATAATTTAGCTTTCAATATGATGTACTTAATTCTCCTCAGAAAGGGGATATGAAAATGTAATAACATTTGCATAATTGTGCATTAATTATACATCCCGTAGTTTTTTAATGACTTAAGCAGACTTTTAGAGGCGTGTGTGAATCGGGCTGAGGTCAGTGTCTAATAAATGGTTTGGAGCCAGAGTGAAATGTGAGCATGGACCAATCTCCAGTGTTTGGAGAGAGAGAGATGTCATTGAATTACAGAGAACAACTTACAACAAGGCGTACATGCTCTATCTTCAGTCAGCAGGAATCTTACTAAAGGAGTGCAATTTACTTCATTTTAGCTGTGTAGCTTCTAGACTACTGGTCAGACTCCTATAAGGTCCAACCCCCGGTTTTCTATATAGTAAAATCATGCAAGTTTAAGTTGTGATTAAGAAGTAAGTCATGAGCACATTTGGTATCCAGGAAAAAATGCAGAAAGTCAGATAGTGGTAGGCTTAGGCTATGAAAGTATATCCTTTTGACACATGAATCAACTTAACATCTTAGTCCTACAGTATATAACAAAAACTATACATATATATGCTTCCACCCAAAGACAAAGAATATATTTCATTGTGAACACTTTCTGTCCGCATTGTGTCTACTCTGACCACCACAAAAAGCGCTGTTGCCTTAAAAGCAATCTGCTGGTGTCTGGTGTAAAACACTGAACTCAAACAAACTCACAAATGTTTCAAGACAAGTTTATGAATAGATAAAGAATTTACAAATATTCAAAATGAAGAATGTTGTTATGAGAGGCTGTGCACTGAGCAGCCAAATATGTTTGTGTAAAAAATCAGAATGCAGCAATTATAATGTTTTGTGAAGTGAAAAAAAAATTATGGGACAAAGTGTACCATTTGGGAGTGTTTGTGAGGACACTCTTCATTACTGCAGATGGTCTGGTCCTGTGGTGCTGGAGCTCTGTGGACAAAGGCTATGGGTCATTACACCGAGCCGTGGAGACACAACGATCTTAGACCAACAATAAATATAACATTCAGCTTGAGATTTGGATTCAGAGGGACTGTAATTCCAGCAAAGTGTACAAACTTCTGAAACTCTTTAGTTAGTTAGTTAGTTAGTTAGCAGGTTGTGACAGAGATGGAGTACTCGAGCCCGGACTCGGACTCGAGTCGCGACTCGAGTCACTTTTACGTGACTTGTGACTGGGGCTTTTGACTGGTGACTTGCGACTTGACTCGGACTTGTAGATTTTGAGGGGCAATGACTCGTGACTCGACTCAAGGAGCAAGCCTTGTGACTTGCACTTGGACTCGGAATTTTAATTTAGAACTTGGACTTGTACTCATGGACTCTGTCGATTCACATAGTCCTGCCGGCTGCCTCCTGTGCGCCTCTCTCCCCACACCCCGCAGTGCGCATTTACCGCTCGGCACGGCCATAGTAAAGAGCTCAGCCTGTTTGCCCACTGTAGATAGGCCATA
>JAVQJW010360253.1:0-10092 GCA_036025195.1 Hypseleotris klunzingeri
TCTGGCCTCTCAGCTACTAGTATTTTCTGTATTTTGTTGCACTGTGTGAAGCGCTTTGTGCACTATTTAGTTGTTGGAAATGCGCTATACAAATAAATCTTGATTGATTGATTGATTGAGCTAGAAGGTTCGTTGTACAATCAATATCCAGGCCAGCCAACTTTGATCCCTCTGAGTGGATTCTGTGTGTCCTCCTTGTGCTATCCTTGGTTCTCTCCGGGCCACTAGTGAATCAATGTGAGAGTGAGTGTTTGTTTATATTGCTGTGTCAGTCCATGGTGCATTGCACTTAAGTTACTGGGATAGGCTCCAGTCACTGACTAGTCACAATCCCCACTAATGGAAATAGATGACAACTACTGCCACTGTAAAACATATTGCATTTAGCTCAGTGGTGTTACCATTATGGTACTTCAAAAATTTAACTAGTTTCATTTTAACACTTTTTTTTATTATGCTACATTTTCGACATTGTAAAATAGTGAACATCTGTAGGTACTTAATGTATGTTGCCTCAAGTGTTAGTTACATACATCGTAAGCCTCGGTGGATCGTTGTTCATACAGTTCTCATCTATTATGGTCAAAACTGTAGACCTGGCATCTAGACATCTGAGCCACCAGTGATACCAGTGATTCATGAATAAATTAGAAGATTTTCTTTAAAATAAAGTTTAAAAATATCACACAGCTCTTATTCTGTACAAGTCTTGTTGTGGCCATGAACTATATCTGCATTTTCCACGGGTGTCATAAATTCATTTCATTTGATAATTTTATATACAGTACATGCCATTTTATATAAATATGTGCATCTCAGCCATACACAGAAATATTACATTGTGTTGTGTGCATTTCAGTTATAAAAGTAAAAGACCATGGTTATTTTTTCTAGAGTCAAAAACATTACCCTAGATGAACTCGCAGGTCTCTCACTCTTCACACAGCCAGAAGTGAACATATCGGTCAGAGAAGTTTTCCCCGCCAAAATAAGATGACTTCATAACATTGAAGTCGTCAAAACTTTCCTCAGCTCATTCTTGCTGCCACTTGGACGCTTCGATGTGTGAAATTGCACCGGTCCTGGCTCTAATTGCACTGAGTGAAACTTATCCAGCCCGAGTTGTTGTGCCTCGGCTGCTTTTTCGAAATAGAGAAAAAAGTTTGATAGAAGAACACATCCTATGCGTGACGCGGCTAGAGCCCACTAATCTTAGAGCTGATGATTGATGATTTAGGAAACACTCAGTGATGTTAGTGAACAGGTGAAGCATGGTTGTTGTGTGCATAGAGTAGACCACCAAGTAAAGGCCTATAGAGGAAACGCTGTGGGAATTTTGGGAAAAAAGATTGGGAGATTTCAGAAAGTCCAACTGTATGGTGTGGTCTTGATTACAGCAGTCAGTCTTGTGTCATTCAAGAGAATCAAGCACAATTCTCTGCAGATCTCATCTTGGCTGCATCCTTTTTCATTTAGCGTTTCCTTCACCACTCCCTCATCTCCGACCCCACCACTAAGATGACCCCCCCCCCCCCCCCCAAATTCTTAGTGCTGTATCCCCCTATAAGCCCCTAGTTTTTTGGCACAAATTTCTTCTATCCTGAAGACCACAGTCAAACATCACTTGTTCACAACTGTCTATGATGTGAGCCTTAAATGAAGTAGTCAAACCTGCTGTTGACTTTAGCTTGCACACAATGAGATGCCTTAATACCTAGTGTCCACTAATTTTTGCATATGCAATCCCATAGTTGATTGCTTTCAGTTCTGTTTGCATGTTACTGTGAGCTTCTTCCATGTTTGTAAATTGCCCTCTAAGGTAATTTAATGTTTGAGTAAATGGTTTCTTTGAGTGTTTGTTTCGGGTCAGCCTTGCAACTAACTAGTCAGGGTGTACACTAAGGCTCATGATTGCTAGAATAGTTATAGTTATAGTTAAGAATCAGTGGATAGAGTCTCATTACTTCACACAAAATTCTTTAACCATTTGTGCTCAGTGTATTTTTCTCTTCTTTTTTAAAGCAAGGTACGTCTCTATATACTATACATTTTAGCATGCACCACTCCAGACCTGACAACAGCTTGTTTGTGCCGTAATCCTCTGCACTAACAAGCTTCAGACACACAAGGTGAGATCATAGCAAAACCCCGCACACACACACTCATTACTAGAGTTGCCAACAAATGTGTGTGGAAGCCTTGTGAGTTATAGGAAGTCTGCTTTAAGTCAGGGCACCACTCGGCAGGACCAGTCGCGCAGTGAAAACAAACATCCTCCGAGCGGTGATGTAAAAGGCTTTGATCGTCTGTGAGGGCAAGGTTTGCTCAAGGGTCACTGGAACACAGGACCCAATCAACAAACACATGAGTCACACATACACTAGCGAATACACGGACAGGGGTGACCCCAACATGTGTTATTCCAAAAGTTTAAATGAGAGCTGGGTTTCCTCTCCGCACCAGTCACTTCCTCCGTGGGTCCGGCTCCGGCACCACCTGTGTCTTCAATGCTGCATCACCTCGATCAAAACAAACTCATTTCCGTTTTCTAAATGGAGCTCACAAAGTAACTGGACTAAAAAAATAGATTGGTAATCAAACAGTATAGGGAAATTAAGTGTGAATTGTACCTTGTAAAAAGGTAAAATCATTATTTTCTAAAATTTTGTATCAGGAGAGCATTATTTCCCATATAATTAAAAATTAAAAATCCTAGTTCCAGTTTCTTCAATAGTCAGAGCGGGCTGTAGGTAGATACTGTATACTGTCCTATATTATGCAAAATCTGTGAAAAAGATGTATATGATGTAAATTGTAGGACCTTTAAAATTCAGTCCCGAAAAAAAAATAGCATAACTACATACACTACATTGATTTGTTGTCGTTTGATTGGCTAAATAGCTTTCTGTGTTACCTTGTAGCAAATGTGTACCTATTAAAGTTGCCAGTGAGTGGTATGGGATACAAATATAATGATATTTGTCTTGAAGTTTGTCATTTTGAGTCCAGAGCATCACCTACTAACCAGAAATGCAAATGTACTGTGTATTTTCAAGTAGCCAATTATTGAGAGAACTGGTTCAAAACAAACAGCACAAAGTCAATAGGGTAGCTCATGAGTAAAAAGGTCTTGTTTTTAGAGATTGAAAGTAATGCATTTGCAGACATTTCTAAAACCCTGTTGTGAAGACTGGTTCTTGTCTTCAACATGGTTTTTAAATGATGTAGACGACTTAGCTTCAGTTCTGTCTGTCTGGTCATTTTCTTCTAATTGCACTTGTCAGCAGAGGTCAGGACCAAAAAGCACCATCTGCTACTTGATTTTTACCAGCATTAAACTGTTACTCAATATGTAGGGAAATTACACTCAGCTACTTTCTTAGTATGGGAGCCAAATCAAATTACTGTTGCACTTTGTGGTATAACATATTTATCTTACCTACAATGCGCAGTGAAATTTGACCAAACGAAGAGTAGCCCATGTTATAGCTTTGGCAGTGTACACAGTGTGCTTACTGAGTGCTCCCATGATCTCCACTCCCACAGTCCCTAACCCATTTTCCATCATGATTTTGGACAGGACGCTGAGGAGAAGGTACATGCTGAGCCTTCTTGTAGCGCTTCATTCCACACAGCCAAAGAAAACCTGACAAAAGTGGCGTCTGGCAGTGATGTCAGTAAGCCCTGTCCAACCACAGTGATGTGTATGGTGTGGAAAAGACATCTCAGCACAAAAAAGATGTGCAATATCTCACTGCATTCGTAATGTATATCACCTGTGTTTCACCAACCCGACTAAATCATAGATACCTCATCAATAACAAGGCTTTGGTTTGGGATAAGCTTGTTACATAATACAGTGTTCTCTAAAGTCAGTCGCACATGAGTTGCATTACTAAATATTGTGTTATCTACAAATATAAAATGTCTATCAAGTTAGAAGTTATAAATGTATATTTTGGTTTGCCAAGCATAATCATAAGGTCTTTAAAAGCTGCAAACGAATTAACCATTAACCATTAATAATTACTTTGCATGTATAGCCTGGGCTGCCATGCCTAAATTTTCATACGTCTCATTTGTCTTTTTTAATATGTCAACAAGAAGAAGCTACAGCCTTCCACTATACTGTAGTGTCGTCACGTCCACACTTTCTGTGATTGGTTTATTTGTCGCCGGTTAATCCCGCCCGTTTGTGCGCTCTGCGGCCGCATTTCCAGACTAGTTACCTAGCAAGAATTCAGAGGATGAGTCAGGCAAGCCATGCTATTGAATTTTTTATTGCCCAAGGACAGAACACAATAGCCCTCAAACTATCTTTATACTAAAGTACTGCAAGTGGCAGATGCATGATCACACTCAATCAGCTGTTATCTACAGAATACATTGTTCAAAATTAAGTCCACTTTCGCAATTCGCTATATCTCTGATAAAATCACACTGATCTTCACTAACCCAGTCTAAACATTAGGGCTTCAAAAATCAGCTTGATTTTTTGTTTTTGCAGATGATATTTACACTTCTGTTTTAAAGCATACAGTGGTCTGAACATCACATCTTAAACTCTACACTGTAGTTTTGCAGCCCATAAATGTCCTGAAATGTTCTTCTGTTTTTAATGCGATTCACTATTAAGGGCAAACTTCAGAAATGGAAAGGTTCCCATGCAGATGTTCAGAATGATTTGTCCTCATCTTTGGGTGCAGCATGCTCTCAGTTGACAGCTCTTCGTTTCTCTTCACTTGTCTGTCCAATGCGAAGAGTCCACTGCTATGTCAATTCCAGTTTATTGGCTCCGATTTTTGGTGAAAATCCTACTCTGAGCTGAATATTACAAGCGCAAATTAAAACAAACTACCACCTTTTTTCAAAAATCCATCTCACATTAAAGTTTGTTATTGTTTGCCAACGGGAGCAGCCCTCAGGACACTATCAAGGGAAGCAATTTCACTCAATTCTTGTGCAATACAACAGATGGTTTCAGCCTCACAGACAACATTTATTGTAACACAATTTGTGATATTGTTGGTCATTTACAATACCTGAACATTTTATTAGGTAGATAATATAATATGTCATATAAGTCATCTGCGTGTGTTCAATAAAAGCCTAAATGAGTTCTAAACCAAACATTCAAATGAAGAAGAAAGGTAATTTGAGTACCTTTGATTGTGGTTTGTTTTGCCAAATGTCCATTTCAGAGTATTATGATTTGATGAAGGTGCTTTGAGTGAAAATTCTATTTGATGTCACTGATTTGAGATTAGGGCAGCATGACCTCAGATAACCACTCATGACATCAGTGTGCAAAAATGATATTCTGTGATAAAACATTATTAGAAGCAATAGTCCACTCTGGTTTATCTATTACTTCTACCTTATAAAGTGACCAGTGAGTATAAGTTGCCATTCCCAAAGTTGTATACAATTTGTACATCATTTTTCAATATCTATTTGCCAATAGATTTATCCTTCTCAGTTTCATGTAAATGAAATTACCTCATAAAAAAGACATTTCAAAACATACACTCCAGTAAACCTTGACAATGTCATAGTACTTTTCACACTGTAAATGTATAATAAAACTGGAGAAGTACTTTAGCCGATGATGAGTCTCTTTGGGTGTCATCAGGAGGAAGATGAATGTAGGATGTGTCAAAGGCTAAGCTCTGTTGGCGGATGCCCCTGAAAATCAGATGAATAACACTTCAGATATAGCAGTATGTATTATTGATTTATGCCTGTTGCAGCTCACTTTGTTCCCCATTTGGACTCATAATCTCACTTGTAAATACCACACACACACAGCCGCTTTCACAGGTCTACTACAATACAAGCAGGCGAACCAGAGAGCCCTACGAGAATGAAATATTTATTTAGATTTCAGAGTCTTCTTGTGCATCTAAGTTGGTCTTCTGTAGACCTAATTGTAATCAGAGGTTATTTTAGCAAAATAGTACCCACAGATATTGTATTGTTTTAAAACATCCTCTCAAGACATACAAATATCAGTAGATTATATATCTCTTTAGTACACAGTTCACTATAAAAAATAATTTAGATCATCATTTTCCAAGTCAGTGTAATGCATGTTTGAACTTCAGGTTTGCATTTGTGCATTGGCTTGATGTGATGTGATCTGGTGAAGATTGACTAAAATGTACAAATATCGTGATATGAGATCATAGTTGGATGTACAGTATAATGTAACTGAATTTGAACACTGAACCATAAGATTGCCAGTTTCTAAGCTTTCTCGTTGAGACCTTGTAACTTCCCATGTCCTTATAAAGATACTCAGCCAATTCTGAGACATTTCACAGGCACTCCAGCTTTTCAGAATAGCATACAACTTGAGGATCTATGAAGGTCTATTGAAAGGCAATTCAATTCACAGCAGCTTTAGTAGCATTTGGACATAAACAATTAGAAGTGTCCTCTAATCATGTCAAAACCTTTTTTCAGTAAATTGTTCACCAGAGACCAGTATTTCTCAAGAAAACACAGACACAGAAAGGCGGAGATGAAAGTCAGCAACTCACTCCAAATCCCTGAATGTTCCCATATAAAACACTGATATGTGAACTTGTACAATTTACTTTTTGAACTATAAAAACTGTTTTAAAAGCTACGACAGGCATTCAGCCTTTTACCCTTTGCATGCTGCTGTACTGTGTTGCTGCCTCTGTCCAAGGTGTTTTATTCTTTTATTGACGTTTTTGGCCAAATTCGCAGGTTGGCGTGCAAGGCGCTCTCACGGCAACTGCTATCAATTTAAGGTCCACAACACTTTATTCAAATTATAAGACAATTTATCGGCCCTCTGAAGATGTGATGTTGTATGAATTGCACCGGCGTGACGCACATGGCAGCCCCAACTGAAATGAGGGGAGAGCACTGGAGCAGATTTGAGGCGCCCTTCCTTCTTCTCTTCACGCGAGGCCACTTTTCCAAATGACACCCTGCGGCCCTCTTGCCCAGCTTGTGATCATCTTCCTGTTTCTGATTCCTACACTTAACAATTATCTTACATCCAATGGGGAGTTTTGTTGCTCCATGTGGTCAGAGATATGTGTTCTGGATGCTTTTGAAAGGTGCCAAGAAACAATGAAGTGTTTGTGGACGCTGCTGTTGTTATGTTACTGCTCTGTTTGCCTTTTTATTCAATGAGGAGTGAGGTAACCAGGTCCAGATGTGATTTGTGTGTGTATGTGTGTGTGTAGTGGCCAATTACAGCTTGTTACAAGGAAGCTGTCTGCCTTAAACCAAAGTGGTAACATTTCCAAGTAGCTATAGGTGAAGCTGTTATAGGAGATGGAAGAGGTGACGTTTCAGCTGAAGTGTTTACCTTTATAGGCAGCCATGTCTGTGCACCGCTCTACACTGTGATGTCCCTGTCTCAGTTCATCTGGTTCATCATATCTGACTTTGAACACTGGTCTGTGAAGTGAGAACTTTGAACTCTATTAAAAATAAATTCATACAGTATTTCATTCATTTCATTTGATTCTCAATGGTGAAGTCAAAGCTTGATACTTTCATCCAAAGATGTTTGGAGAATTGGTGACTTTGTATGTTGTCTCGCGTGTTTCCCATCTATACCCCATTGTTGGGATAGGTTCCAGTCACTCGCAACCCTTAATGGAAATAAGTGAAAAGGAGGAATCACTAATTAAATATTAGCTTTTATATTTGCTTGTTTCGAAAATTCTGTGAGTTATGCAAACCTTAATGTTATAACATGAAAGCTGTTGTTACATGGTTAATATACTTTATAATGCACATCTCAGTTCTCATATACATATTTTGGATCTGGTTGTTGGCCGTAACTAAAACTGCAGTAAAAAACATTATCATCATCTCAGCACCTGTCCTTTCCATCAGACACAGAGAGAAAAAGCAGTGGACACACCAGCACAACACACTTAAACACACAAACACACACTTACACACATACACATCACCCAGGCCTGCACAACTGAACTGACGACAGCAGGCGCAACTTCAAAAGGTGAGACATCCCATAACTCACATCAGTCTACTGGCAGCACTTGTTTTTTCCAACCAATCATAGTTTTAGAATGCTGCAGTAAACAAGTCCAACTTAGTGACAGGTTCCTTTGAGCTTTAGCCCCGCCTTTTCTCTCTCAGGCAATCGTCTGATCGGTCAAAGACAAACACCGTCATGAACTGTCCAAGTACCTGACCCCATGCAAACCCAATAACCTGCTATCCATCTTGTTCTGTTCATTTTCATTTTTATATTGTTAGTATCAGCTGTAAGCCAGTGACCATACATTTTACAATACAGGCTTTTTATTACTTTCAGTTGCATGAAACCATCTTGTGAACAGAACCTGTTTTGAGACAGTTTTGCAGATATTGCTAAATGGACAGATTTAAAACTGCTCCCACATGCCCCTTTAATTCTACTTGTGTCAAGTGTCTTGGCCTGAAAGAAATCTAGCGTCATAGTTTAGATTGTGGAGTTGCAGACTGTAAAACTTCCAAAAGGAAATAAATCCTAAAATGCTTATTTCCATCCTGACTTCCAAATTCAGTGTATCTATACAGTATTGTGTAACCTCTCTGTATCCCAGGCTGTGCACGTCACTGGATAAAAGCTGTTTGTTGATATTATAATAATTAACAAACCAGGAGAGTTAATGTTTTTTTTTATTTTTAATGATAAAAACACAGAAGAGCAGTCTCTTATTTTACCCTTTTCATGGCTGTCAGGCAAGAAGAAATCAGAGTGGGGAGTGACATTCAGGAAACTGTTAGAGTGAGGATACAACACACCGTCAGAGCAAACTAAAAAACTAAGCTCTACCAATGAGCTAAAATAATAAATGTATTTAAACGGTATATATACAGTATATGGTAATTAGAGCCAACCAAATAGTTTTTTCCACTATCTTTTAGATGCATGTGATACAGGTATTTGCTGCTCTTTTTTAACTTCAGAGTCAAGCCCTGCAGATTAATGGCATGTATTTTAATTTCAAACATAATGTTGTAACATGCCCAGATATACAGTATGTGTGTCTGTGTTTACAGTGCAGTGCAAGGCAATGAATGAATTAATTAGAGGACTCTCTGTCCTTCTTTTGAGATGTATACATCAAACTCAAATGTGCACCTGCTGAGGGTGTAGGAGTCTGCAGAGAGGCAGTGATTTCAAAGGCTGGCATCACAGTGAGAATAATCAGGTGGTATTAGAGTGAGCAGATCCAGAGGATCAGAGATGTGTTTTCCACAGAAGCAGCTGGCCAAGTCAACAGTCATCACGGGTGAACTATTGCTGTGATTTGCTTCCAGAATCGATTCCATTTGTTCAGCTGTCTGTCAGCAATCACCCCACTAGAAACACATTTTCTCTCTTTGTTTTTTTATCTGCCTCTTATTTAGTGGTGTCCATAAATGCCAGCTTGTTCAGAGTTACACTTGGGCTGATATATTTGTTATGCCTGAGTTAGGTGTGCGTTGCGTTCTTTTAGCCAGTGAGGCCAGCCACATCAGCATTCCTCTGTTCATGACAGAGCTCAGGGCTGGTTCTAACTGTTTTTAATGGGCCACAAAGTGCAGTCCTGCTGCTTCAGGTGCTGCAGACACACTGACAGAAGCTGGACTTATATAATGGCAATGGCAGTGTTCAAACCACAAACTCAATCTCTTCAGTCCAAAGTAATTCACAGTGTTTTTCTACAAACACTTTTTTTTAATAAGCTCATGAGTGGATAGCTGTTTGAGCCAATTTTTGCTTCCCTTGTAACAACATGTCATTGTAAGTGAGAAAATGAAGAGAAACCACTTAGCTGCACTTGGAAAACAATTTTGCAATCACACGCACACACACTGGAAACTGCCAAAGGTTAAATGCACACTCTGACATCAGTGACTAAAGACATGCCAGAGAAGAATACAGTTCAAGAAACAATTGATCAGCTTTTCTCTTCTTTACATTGTTGGCATTTTAGAATAGTCCAGATCTGAAACCATAGCTGTTGTAGGAAAGTATACGTGTGTACGTATAATGACAAATAAAATACTTTTCTATACCACATAAACTAAATGTATACACAGTAAACA
>JAVQJW010361020.1:0-10977 GCA_036025195.1 Hypseleotris klunzingeri
GGCTTCAAAATGCAGCATGCTAACTGTTATATGGTAAATATTAGCTTAGCGTTATATGTTTTCTCGTAATTACGAGATCTTTTCTCGTAATTACGACTTCTTTTCTCGTAATTACGAGATAGTAAATATATTTTTTTGTGAGTACAATGCTCTTCCGTACTCTTCCGTATAGAGGTGAGCACAACCTGGAGGTGAGTTTTGGAGACAACAGGTCTAAAAGGTACTTGTCACTTTTATCAATTATTTTACTCTGTTTGTTATAATAGATTTTTGTTATACAGTAGCTTATATGTTATATGTGTTTTTGTATGCTTTAATTCCAATTTCGCATCGTTTTAGACGATTAATCAGCGATGTTCTCACCAAGCGTTAACTAGGATATGATTAAAAAAGGTTAGCTTAATTGCTAATTTATGCTAAAAAGTATTACAATAAAGTAGTCCTAAGCACAGAGTCAGACTCAGCATATATTTACAAAAATACAAACAATACACTTTGTTTGTCCTAAGTAGCGACTTGATCTTACCTGAAGTAGGTCGCAGATATCTCTAGCGTCAATATTTTGGCTTTTGAGACGACCATACATTCGTGACGTCAAGGCGCCGCTGACTCACGCAGACCTTCAACACTGAGCACTTTCTTAAGTTCACCACGCTTTTCCTCTCACCCAGACGCCCACCCACTACCTCTGAGTGATTTTTATACATAGCCTATACTTGTCAAAAACACAACACAAAAATGTTCCTAAAAAGCACAATTACAATAACCTATGCATTAGTATCTCCTGGTTCTATAAGGTAGGCCTGAGCACATTTGACTTCATATGAAAACATATAGGCCTAATTGTTTTAGTAATAATAAGTAATCATTTGACAGAGCTACTTTTACTTGTATTTGGAGTATTATTTGACCAGAAGGATCTGTACTTTCACTCAAGCACTGACATTGAGTACTTTGAGCACCACTGTTAATAATTACAAAATAAGACTAACAGGCTACCACAGTAAAGAAATATTGGGAGGTAGTAGCCTTTATTACGGCCGATGTTCCACAACTATAAACTTTTGTAAACAGTGTATTTATCAGCAGCAGGTTGCAGAAGAAGACACCCCAACACCTGAGACTGTCTGAGGCACACAGAGACCACTGACCTATGAGCTTCATCAGCTTTGGTCCACACTACTGTAATGAGGCATAGGGTCATGAGCTGTGGGAGGTGATCCTTGTGTCATCGCAGGACACCTGAGTCTTATTTAAGTGACAGCCACCATCCGGAGCCAGAGTAGTCCACTCTCCGAGGATCTCAAAAGTATTTTTATTTACACTGCATATGGGACCAGCAAATAAGACCAGCAAATACAGAGTGAAGGGGAGACATCTCAGAACTTTTCAAGGCAAGTATCGGAAATGTTTTGTCTTTACATACATTTTTAAAAATGTAGATTTCTTTTTTTATCCTAATTTTGTTTTCACCAGGTGACTTAAAGATGAGCCTACTCATTTGCTGCATGTTGTGGTTGTTTATTTGCACAAGCAGTAAAGAAATGGTTTTAGATCAGAGCAGTGCAGCAAGGTATGTACTAACGCCTTGTTATTGGTTATAGGATATAATGGATATTTCATAATAAATTATAAAAAGGCATGCATTAGCACTCAGTGAATACATTTATCCTAAATCCTAAATTTAATCTGCATTTGAACGTATTCTGAATTTGCATGTATAAAATACATCTTCCATTTTCTGTTTTTACTAGATTGCGTTTATATGACATAGAAAGGGGACACCATGTAATCCGAGACCTCAAAAGACATTCTCAAGGGACATTTTCTAGTGACTTTACTGACAACCAGGACACAATGAAGGCAAAAGACTTTGTGAAGTGGCTGACCAACACCAAGAGAGAAAGGTTAGTTTTCTATCGTGTCAGTATCTGTCATTATGGTTAAAGCCTATGTTTTCTTCTTGAATTAAACGTTTTACTAAATCTGTATGTATGTTTTTACTTTCAGATGTCTTGACCTGCTTGAGTTAGCTTGCAGTATAGGAAATTATTTTTATGTCAGTTTCTCATTATCAGTGTCAACCTGACAAGATGTTTGTGGAGTACATTGCACTACAGTTTTGTATTTGATCTATTTTTTACAATAAGTATAACTAATACAAGCACTGCAAATGTATTCTTGTTGAACCTTTTGTCTTTTGTCTTATTATGCAAGTGTCTATTTGTGTATGTTGCATACAAGTTTGAAGGCACGCTGTTAGGTGGATAGCTTAATATATATTTATATATATATATATATCCTGCTGTTGTGTTGTGTTGTGGAGCTTAACCAGGTGATGTTAGTGACTAAATGATAAGAGATTGTTGCCAGAAATTATACATTTCTTGCTTAATTTACATTTTTTTAATACAGCAGAAATAAATTGAAGACTGACGTCTAATTTTGTAAACTACAGCAACACATCCCTAAAACCTTTGCACAGTACTGTAAATATTTTCGCAGGTGTATTATAGTGGTACTTAGTGGTCACTTTCATGAAATCAGTTGAAATATTTACATTGTCCAGAAGAGGGCGATGTTGTTCTACACATCAGAAAGCCAAGACCATTTTCAATTTACATTACAGGCAGGAGTTTGGCAGTCTCTTTTTTAAAAAATACAGTGTGTAGGCGTGAAGGCTTCTGCTTTCTATAGCAGTGGAGGCTAAATGAGGCAGTTTGTTGACAAATTTATATGGTTGCACAAGATTATTATGTAACAAGCCAAAAACATATTGCATGGACGTTTATTAATGGCCAATTGAAGATGTGACTTTATGTCCGGAAAATGTGATTTCGGTGCACTGGTGGTTAGCTGCAATCTTGTTTGGCTGGATCTTCAGGGTGATTCTCCAGGGAGGAAGTGAGGGTAGACCAGGCAGGGGGGAGGAGAGGGGAGGAGAGGGGGAACACCAGCTCTGCACAAACATAAGCCTGTGATTCCACCCAGGGGTTTAAATAGGATCAGATAGTAGGAAACCCCACTCAATACTGCTGACTGTCTCCATAGAAAGTACAGAGAAACATGAACAACTGATTTAGGCAGGTTTGAATACTGTTATAAATAGATTTCAATCTATTAGACCTTTAAGAAGAATCAAAATTCAGCCAAGTATGCATTCAAAAGTCCACTTGTAAACATTTTTAAAGGACAGATGGCTCTACCTGCCGTTTCATCAGAGACTGTAGGCTGTTTTATGCATGGTTATGCTGAATGTTGCGTCTACTAGCAGGTTTTTAGACATATTTAGCGCACCAGGTCTACCCACGGAGAAAGCTAAGGTATAATGTGGCACATAGGCTATTTCAGAAGTGAGGGGAAGGGTGCTTTGAGATGTCAGCAGTACAGGGGAGATGTAGGTGTGGCTGTCTGTGAATTAGGTCGAGCTTCACCGCGCGCACACTAAACCGTTTTTTTATGGCTTTTACGCGCACGCCAACCAACACTGTCTCAGAGAGGATAGCTCCACCCAGTCAGGACAGGAGCGAGGAGAAGTAGGAGCGGGGCACTTTCAGCACCAAGGACAGCTCCCTCCCTCGGAATACATACCTTTTTCGTTTTTAGTGTCCCTTTGCAATGTGGTTCCTCTCATGGTGCTTTTTTGTTTATATTAAACAAGGTGCTGGGCCGAACTGGGAGTGTGCTGCTGACTCAGCCTCGACTGCTGCATTAATATATCTGCACTGCAGTGCTCCACCACCCCCTTCCCCTCGCTCGCCTCCTCACAGTGAGGCCCTCCCCCTCCCGCCAGCTTCGCTTCGGTCTGTTCTCCACCTCAATGCACTTCCACAAGCCACAGCCATCCCGGAACACCGCACCGAGGCGCCGAGGGGACAGCTAGAGAGCCGATAGTCAATATGGATCAAATACTGCTACATATGTTGAACCAGGCACACTATAAACACAAAACAAGTAAAAAAAAAAAAACTAAAAAAAAACAGAAGAGACTTGAAAGGATGACAGTGGGATAGAAGGATGGAGAAGAAGTACACGTGACTTTTAATTTTTGTGATGTGTCAAGAAAGGGAAGGGTTGGGCTCTCCGGAGAGTGCAGAACAAGAGCTATAGGCAAATGGACTGCATAATAAGGGAGTATAGACCATCTAGTGCGGCCAGTGAGGACGATGTTAACACTGGCTCTTAACAAATTCAATACACCCATTACATTTGAAAGCGTGGCTGTTACCGCGGAACACCACCACTCAACTCCATTCCACTCTTTTGTGCTTCTTAACACTGCACCTCAAAAGTGAAAATAACCTTCTTCAAAATGGCGACCACAACTTAATGTAAAGAATATTAAGGCCTTTTGGATGAGATCAACCTAGAGGGACTGGGGTATATTAAGATTACTTGTGCATAGAAATTATGTTTAATGCATTACCAAATGCAGTGGAATGAAATAGAATTGAACAAACCACAAAACATACATTTTCCAGCAGTTAAATAGATTGAGATGTTTTAGATGTCTATAGAAGAGGTTGTATGGGGAGAAGAATCCTGGATGTGGTTAAAGCGTTTATATGGAGACCCAGAGGAAGACCATATTTATGGATGTTGTCCATGTTTATGGATGATTTAATAAAGAAGATATTAAATCAATTGAGAGTAGAGGATGCAGAGGATGGGGTTAGATGGAGACAGGTGATTGGCTGTGGTGAGCACTTACAAGTAACATTTCACAAAGAAAAAAAGACATATCAATTGACAGTCTCAACGCATATAAAAAGAATTGACCAAAGAAGCATTGACACAGGCTTGTAACTGGAAGGCTGCTTTATTGGTAATAAAAAGGTTCGTGCTCAAATGAAGACAATCGTTCATATATTCTTACCAAGTCCAAGTGGTTGTGCAACACATCATCTTAATGTATTGTATATCCTCTTTTTTATCACGGTGTCAAATGATAACAACAGTTTGAAAAGCACTTTTTAATTTTTCAGCAAAAAAGGAAAAATAAATTAATAACGCTTATAATAAACCATGCTAAAAAAGAATGTGTCCTATAATCAAGTATTGATACAAAAATAAACTTCAGATGGAAACATAAATACAGAGAATAAATAAAAAAGAAATATCGAAAGGCAAGCTGCTTTTTCACAAGCCAAGTGGGTGACACACATAGCACTAAAACAGGACATTTTGAGTTAGCTTGTTTTCTGTTAACATCACACACTGTTGAATATTAAGATGAAGTGGGGTATCTGGATGATCCTTCGGCAGTTTTCTCCGACTTGACATCCCTGATTTATGTTGTGCTCACCTCAAGAACCCCCACCATAAAGTTTGGAAACACTGGTAGCTTCATTTTTTGTTTTGTCTTTTAATAGTATTTTTCAGTGTGGTTGATACTGACATCCAATTTTGCAGAAAAAGCAGAAAAAAGGCACATGCCACTGAGTGTTACATTGGAAACAAACCGTTGAACAGAAGATGTGAGCGGGATCATGGCTGTAATGTTGTAATGGCACTGAGTGTAGTTTGGGGCAGATGCAGTGGTCAGTGGTCACACCAAGTCTGGACGGTGTGGCCTGTCGACTCAGTGAAGGTGAGATCGGACAGTTTAAGTGACAAATGTGCTGGTAACATCCTTTCAATATGAACAGGCTACAATCCATGGCAAGCAGCTCCAGAAACATCGCATATGAGCTATTTCCCCCACACTGAGTAGAAGGTGTGTAGACATCCACTGAATGTGTTGCACATAAATCAAATGTGACAAACAGTGTACCTCTGTTTTATGTATATACATATAGACATATATGTATACATGTATATATCTTTTGTATTATATAATATCTATATTTCATTCAGTTTCCGTCAACAAAGTGAAAAGTGTCTCAAAAAATTCAAAAGGTAACAAATGTGACAAAGGGCATAGCTGGAAGCCATTCTATATTATTGTTATTCATTTTTTGATTATTAGTAGTAACATTTTTAAAATTTTATATTTACAAAAAACACAACAAAGCATGCCAATAAAATAAAATAATATGATACAATATTTATAGTTTCTCTCAAAAAGTTCATTCTTTTTCAGCGATTGTGCCATTTACATCAGAGCCTGCACTGTACATATATATGTTTTGTGTTTCTCTTTTTTGTCTTTTTTCATTTTTATTTTTTCAAGTGTGAATGTATCATACTAAAACGTTACATCCAAGATGAACATGGGTAAGTCGGATGAAGTTACTCACTCCTCCTGTGGGTTTCATTGGGAATGTATTTGGTTTCAGTGTGCAGCAGCCAAACTGTTTCAGAGACCTCATTTTGTAAACAGACCTCAGATATCTTACAGACAGGGGCTTCTGGTACAGGCAGTGTTAGACACACCAAATGGCAAAAGTGGTGCGATGATGGATGCAGGATTTTAGTCCTAGCTATCCATTTAAGAAATACGACCATCACTCCTGTGTAGAAAAGAAATGGCAGGAACATCTAAGGAGGCAGTGGTGTCTCCCACATAGCTGTATTTACACAGAGCTGCATATCAATGTGAGGCCTGCTGATGTCTTAATCTCGGCAGGTTTTTAGCTTTTCTGTACCTGCATTTCTGGCTAAACTGTTTTGGAAGCAAAGGGTGAAAGCTGATTTTAAATAGCCTCCGGTAGTATCATGAAGAGATGGTGCAAGCCCGGGTCCAACACCACACAGTGTTTTTAGAAAGAGGTCCCACAGAAGCACAATGATACACTGACAAACATCATGGGACCTTCAGCGTCCTGACACAGACCAAAGCATTCACTGCAGTTCTAATGGCAGTCAGTCGAAAACCCTGAAGGGAGGGGCTCTATACCAGTTTATTATTGGTCCACATTTTGACTTTACTTATTACCCATCCACCTCCCTGTATGACCTGACCAAAATCCATTGATATCCATGTACATGGCAGTCGAAACCACTAGCCCTTCAAAAACCGTCCACTGTTGACGAACTCGCGAGGCACGACTAGGCAAATATCCTTGTGATGTGATTCTCTGCCCACTCTGCTGTTTCAGATCGCCTATTATTGATCAACAAACGCCTTTTTCCAAGAATGATTGAATCACAAGGAAGTCAGAGAAAAGGACTCTGACTTTTTTTCTTTTTTTGTCTAAAGCTGGCAACTCAAATTGCCCAAAAAAGCGCTACCAACCTAACACACCACTCACTTGGAAATTCAGATGTTGGAGTACAAAAAATGAACTGTGATAAAATGAGTTAGTAAAAAGTACTGCGTTGGTCCTACTGTCTAAAGCCAAAACAAAAACATCACATGCCCTTGAGATGCTAAACGGGATACCTATCCACACTTGAACACACCAGACCCCTAATGGTGCCAGACATTACTTGGCGTGTAACATCACTATTTCCCAATGCTATGATGGGAACCACAGGTAAGTAACTAACAGACTCTATGATGACTCAATGTAAGTAAACAAAGACTATTTAAGCCCCAGATTTGATTAACAGACAATAAATACGGCCCCCAAATCTGTGCATCCTCAACATGAGAATATACCTTTGTCTAAATTACACAACACACACCTCGATCTTTCTACGTGATCAACATTCAGAGCAGCACAAACCAGTTCAAGTTACCCAAAGACTGGGACTAGGCTTCTGAATGCTTACATCCTTGCTTCATCTGAAATAATGGGTTGGATTAAAAGAGCTGTTAGTTTTAAAGCAAAAACTCATGGGCGGGACATTGACTACCATTATAATCTATATATCAATAACCAGGATCTTTATCTCCCTCTCAGAATTTCCTCAGTGGACAGCCTCAAACTTAAAGTCAACCCACTGCAGTGGTCTGAAAATTAGTGTCTTGTGGACTATGATTACTCATGCATGATTCCTGATCAAAACATGCCTTCATGCAAGTCATTTCTATGCATTGAACGAGCACAATAATTAGTATTTATCTGAAACTCGGTCTGAGCAAGTCTCCTTCAGCCCAAGTCAACAATGACTTATGACCCCTACCCAGTCAGTGTGAAAGCCCATGTAGAAAATGTCTTTTTTATGTCAGTATAACAAAGAGGATGAAAAGACTAATGACATGGGCTAAATGTTATCTTTTTTGCTGCTCAAAGAATGTAAAGATGCAAGTATACTCAGCACAAATAAAAAAATCTTTGTCTACGGTTCAGGGTTTCCCCTCGCCTCGCTAGTTTTCTTTCCTAGCTAATCGTACTTGTGTGATTATTGTTATTTTCTGAATGGTGATGGTAAACTGTGTTAGACCCTCCTTTAGACTGCTTAAACAGTTCTTTGTGGATCTTTATGATCCGATCCCGGAGCAGCAGGGCTTTGCTGCGGGAGTCCACACTCGGTGGTGGCAGGGATTTTGCAATTTCTCCAAATCATTAAGCAGAGATTTCTATGCCTTGGTAGTTGGTCCCCAAAGAAATGTGTGTCATTGGCCAGCACACTGTGAGTGACTGTTTGTTACATGGTCTCTATGCAGCAAAGTTCCTCAGTAAACTGATTGTGTTTGGTTCAGCTGTCTATGACGACATAACAAACCACACTGCCTCAGGTTAATTTTGAGTCTGTAAACAATTATTGTCCATTTTAGATGTTTTTCCAAATGATCACTTTTCTAAATTGGTTGGGTTTTGGGCTCAGAGTCTCATCTCGCCGTGTTTTATCAAAGAGTCATTAAACCCTAACACTTGGATTCCCACTCATCTTTTTGGTTTTTGTCTTTCTCGCGGTTATCGTCCTGCTTTTCTTTGTCAGGTTTGGTCACGCTGTCATAAGAAGGCAGAGAGGCAGTGGACGGAGTGCTCTCCTTCTTCTCCTGGTTGGTCCCACCATTTTCAATCTTGTTGCTAGTAAAGACCCGCTTGAAGATGATGCCTCGCCTGATGAGGTGAGTGCGGTAAGCGTTCTGGATAATTTTGGCAGAGACATCTTCCTGTTTGCGGCGAAGGGTGGTGGTGATGGGTTCATAGGATACTTTGGAGGGGTTGGCTGCAACAAAACGCTCCTCCATCTGCTGCCTCAGCATGTCCAACTCACCACTGTCACCCAACACACGCTTTGTAAATGCAAACAGGATGTCCAGGCAGTGAATGCGGTCGCCACTGACCATTGGCATGTCCATGGCAATAAGTTCTATAGTGTTAGGCTTTGGCACACGCAGTGGGTGCTCCAAAGCATCAGCAAAGTCAGACAGCTTGGCAAAAGTAATAAACTGAGAGGCAGTAGGATCAAATTTCTCCCAAATCTCATAGAAGGTCTCAAAGTCATCCTCGCTGAGCGGATCAGCACTTTCCTCTGTAGCCACGCTGAAGTTCTCCAGAATGATGGCAATGTACATGTTGACCACAATGAGAAAAGAAATGATAATGTACATGACAAAGAAGAAGATTCCTACTGAGGGGTTCCCGCAATCCCCTTTTACGGATGTCCCGGGATTCTCAAAATTGGGATCGCAATCCGGTGGGTAGTTGAGGATGGGCAGTAACAGACCGTCCCACCCAGCGGACGTGGTGATCATGAACAATATGATCATACTGTTGCCAAAGGTCTCAAAGTTGTACAGATCGTCTATACCTGCTCCATGCTTCACATAGCCAAAGTTAGACATGCCAAAGATGGAGAAGATGAACATGACTAGGAAAAGCAGCAGACCAATGTTGAACAATGCAGGAAGTGACATCATCAAAGCGAACAGTAGAGTCCGGATGCCCTTAGCTCCTTTGATGAGACGCAGGATACGACCAATGCGAGCCAAACGAATCACCCTGAACAAGGTTGGAGACACAAAATACTTCTCAATGATGTCCGCCAGGAACATACCTGTGGAAAACAAAGTAGAGAAGTAGTGATCAGTTATACATTTATAAAGAGACAAAAGGGTAATGCCCAAACACAGAGGTGGAAAATAATGATTTGTTCAATGCACTATTCTATTTTACTCTAAAGAAAAAGAAAGAAAGAAATTTGTCACCTTATTTATGGATTAATAAATACTTAATAATATCTTAGTTTTGTCTTCTTTTTATAAACACAGGAAACATAGCCTAACAAAATATTTATATAAAAATCAATATCAATCAAACTGGTAA
Source organism: Hypseleotris klunzingeri (assembly GCA_036025195.1). Classification (NCBI taxonomy): domain Eukaryota; kingdom Metazoa; phylum Chordata; class Actinopteri; order Gobiiformes; family Eleotridae; genus Hypseleotris; species Hypseleotris klunzingeri. The sequence continues at coordinate 10,104 of JAVQJW010361020.1, forward strand.
TTGGAATATTGGTATGTCATAGTCACTTACCAACAATAGACAGGATGACCACCACCACGTCAAATATATTCCAGCCATTAGTGAAGTAATAGTGGCGCAATGCAAAGAGTTTGAGAAGGAATTCTGTTGTGAAGACTACGATAAAGATGAAGTTGACCCAGTACAGGACCATCTCGGTTTCATCTGATTGGTCGTCTGTTTCCACCATCATCGTCACCATGTTGAGGCAGATGAGGATCATGATGGAGATATCGAAGACCTGCTGCGTCACAAAATCAAACACCATTCCCTGGATCTTGTTCTGTAAAATAACAACAGACAGGAAATGCATGTAATATTAATAATAATAATAATGGCATTAATTTATACAGATCCTTACAAGCTATCCAAAACACTTAATCACTAAACACTGGTGTGGTGGAAGTGTCTTGCCTAAAGGCACAACAGCACTATCAGACAATCAAACTGCTAACCTTGCCATTAGTGGAGAAACCATTCTGCCACTGCCCCCTCTTTTAAGTTACGTTACATAAAAATTCAGTAAGTACATATAAACCAATACATTTATTAACATAATTCAACTCACTTGTGGTCTTGGAATCGGTTTTTGAGGCTTTTTGGAGCCCAGCTTTTTCATGGCGTTGTAGTATTTCTTCTGCTCCTCTGTCATGAAGATATCCTGACCTCCAAAGTAAAAGAACAAAACTAAATCTGGTTACAATCTGGTCCATAGTGCGTTTGAATTTGATCATGCTTAGAATTAGAATAGACTGTCTTATCTTTTTCTTCTGCTGGTTGAAGTTGTCAATGATCACACCAATAAATAGGTTGAGTGTGAAGAAGGAGCCAAAAATGATAAAGATGACGAAGTAGA